>CATIWF010233897.1:0-14609 GCA_949630135.1 Balakata baccata
GCAAGTATAATGCTTAGAATGACAAAGAAAAGAAACGCATTTAGTAAATGGCAACGAATTAAAATTAAATATTATCGAAAACCCACCAACATCTGCATGTGCACTTTCCCTTCATTATCCCTCAAATCAAACCCATTAACAGAAATGATTTCACAAGAAACAGATAATAACAAATTGAGAATGGAGAATCAATTTATTTTACCTGGGGAAAGAGGGCAGATTGTGGGGACGAAATTCTCAGAAAAAGCTAAATATAATATAGGAGGATATTAGCTGTTACTTCTCAACTCGAGCAAAAGGTAGCCGGCATCGATTGTTGTCACCGGAGACAAGGAGGACAGCTTGGGTTATTTTACCTGGGGAAAGAGGACTGATTATGGAGACGAAATTCTCAGAAAAAGCTAAAGATAATATAGGAGGATATCAGCTGTTACTTCTCAACTCGAGCAAACGGTGGCCGGCGTCGATTGTTATCACCGGAGACAAGGAGGACAGCTTGGGTTATAGTGGCAGCCAGAGGAAGAGGGAAGAGGGGCGGCCGCGTGCGGAGAGTTAGGATTAGGAACTCGGAAACTGATCCAGGTTTTTCCAAGGGCAGTTTAAATAAAGAGGGTATAAATGTAATTTAATAAATAATAAAATAGAAAATTTCGATTAAATTCGTGAGTACCTCAAATCTGGTATTATAATAGTCAAATTTAATTAAACTTGTGAGCAGCTCGAGTCTGGTATTATAATACTCAAATTTAACTTGATAAATTATTTAAGTTCAATTCGATTAATTTCGAATTAAATTCGAATATTTTACAAGTCGAATTTGAGAAACTTGAAGTCATTTACACCACTAATAGCTAGATAATGTTAGCTCAAAATGCACAATAAAAGTATTATAGAATAAAAGAAACAAAATTTAAATGCATAAGATGCAGGTAATACCATCAAAAATAAAAAGAAAAATCATTAATTTTTGCAGCCCATCCAAAACTCTATGGGATCAATCTGACATTCATATTGGATCATCCCAGCTCCAACAACAACAATGCTTAAAAAATTCTGATGAAATGAGTGTAGAGCATAATATTTATGAAATAGAGAAAGAAAAAATAAAACATACAGATATATAAATCAAATTGTGTTACAGCCCAGTTTCAAATAAAAAATGCCCGTTAATTAAAATTTAATTTAATTTAATTTAAAACTAATTTATTTATTAAGTTATTATATTATTTAATTATTCTTTACTATATTATATTAATTAAGTAAATATATAAGTATAGACATATAACTAAGTAAAATGAGTTTTTATAATTGTGTAATTATAGTTAATATTTTAAATATGAATAATTCATAAACAATATTTGACACTCCATTTTGAAATGAGTAAAGCCGAAATCAAATAAAAAAAATAATTAAGTTATTATCATAACAAACCGCCCTTAAACGGTTTTTAAATCAATTGTTATATTTTGGATTCTGGTTTATGTAGCATTATGAACTAAAATTCATCACACATGTGAGAAGTAGTGACAAATTTGTAAATAAATTAAACTTATACAGCTATCAAACACGCTGTGATATCTTTGTAAATATTCATCATCTGTTATCAAGTAAATGTTTATTAATTTATTAAAAAATGTTTGTTTGTTATAAACTGAAAATTCATTACAAATAAATTAAATGTTTATTTGTTTATTTAGAAATATTCATTTATTATAAAACTGAAAGTTCATTACAATTAAATTAAAATTTTAGTAGTTTATTAATAAATGTTTATTTGTTATAAAACTAAAAATTTATTACGAATAAAGTAAAAAGGTTTATCAGTTTATTAAGAAATATTCATTATGAATAAATTGAATGTTTATTATAAATAAACTAAAGGTTGATTAATTTATTGAGAAATGTTCATTATTTATAAAACTGAAGATTTATTACAAATAAAATAAAAATTTATTAGTTTATTAATAAATATTCATTTTTTATCGATTAAATTAAATACACCAAAAATTGAAAATAAATATTTACGAATAAACTAATAAACTTTTTATTAATAAACTCATAAATATTTATTTTATTCACAATAAAATAATTGACTTTTATTTTATTCGCAATAAATATTTGTTAATAAATTAATGAACATTTGCTAATAAACTAATAAACTTTTTACCTATAAACTAATTAACTTTTAGTTTATTTATAATGAACATTAAGTTTATTTGTAACGTACATTTCTCTATAAACTAATAAACATTTAATTTATTCGTAATAAATTTTTTTTAATAAACTAATGAACATTTATTTTATCACAGAATACAAATATTTACAATATTATCATCGCCTTTTACTTGTGTCAAATATCAATTGAACTCTGGTTCATAATACCGGAATCCATAGTATAATTTGCATTTTTAAATGGTATACTGCTTTGCTGCTACAGTGTGAGAGAATGCCTTGGGACGGTGACTTTTTCTATCGGTGCTGGGACAAAACAATTTCAAATAATGAATTAACGACGACGTTTTTGAACTGAAAAAGGGTAATATCGGCAAGGCATTGTAGTAGCTATATTAATGAACAGTAGCTACTACCGTTCTATATATTATACTATCATCGTATTATATCATAATATATATAAAAGTGAAAATATGAAAAATAAATAAATTTATTAAAAAAACGAACCTAATTATATTAATTAATTGAATTAATTTTATCATTTAATAATATAATTTATTAATAATTTATTAACTAGAAATTCAATTCTATCATATTAGATAATTATATTTTATATATAAAAAAACTATATAACTAATATTAAAAATAATAATAATAATCTAATAAAGAAATATTAGAAAAGCACGTAACAATAGGTATCATGTGAAATGCATAGTTTGCACAATTCTTCCTTGCTTATTTGATCGGAATGGGAATAGGTCCATGTTTAATCTCAGGCATGCAAATAATTGGCTGCTTCCTTATTTGGTTGAAATGAGGCTGAGGCTCTAAATTTTCTCTAGATGAGACTAACGCCTGTTTGGGATCGAGTTTTGAAAAACATTTTTCTTATTTGGTTGAAATGAAGCTAAAGTTCTAAATTGTCTCTAGACAAGAAACTGTTTGATATTGAATTTCCCAAAAAAACGTTTTTCCGAAAAAAAAAATATATTTTTAATTTTTTTAGTTTTGAAAACTGATTTTAGTAAAAGCATGTAAATAGATATTTTTTCCAAAAATACAGTTTATAAAAAATTTTAAAAAAATTAATAAATTAAATCAAAATAATTTAAAATTTACTTCTAACATACTCAACACCAATTTCAAACACTTTCTAACTAATCCACTGCTCGCTTTTCTCAATTGATGGTTATTTTATTTGGTAATGCATCTAAATAATCTAATAAATAATAAAAAAATCAACTATTTAATTAAATTCGCATGTCTTACGAGTGAAACATTATGATAATCGAGTTCGACTCAACAAAACTATTTGAGCCATTTGAGCTCAAACTCGATTTGATTATTGTAAAATAAAATAACAATGATTTTCACTATTATATTTAGTGGCTAAATTGCATCAATGGCCCTTCAACTTTGATACTTGTAACAATTTGGCCATCGAACTTTAATTTATAACACTAAAGTTTCAAAACTTATTGTAAATGTAATCCAAAAGCCCCCTTAGCATGTTGCAATAAATTGTTGATGATATGATTTATTTTTTATCCACATCATACCTTTTTTTTTCTCTCTCTATTTTTTCTCCCCTCTTTGTTTTTTTGTCCATTCTTAACACACTGCCTAACGACAAACCCTAGATTGCCAATCTCTTTATTCTCCCTCAATCCATAGTATTTTCACTTTGCCCTTTTTTCTCAATATGTGAGTAATTATTATTTTTGTGTGCCTGAAACTTTATAAACCAGTTTCAATTAATAAACTTTATGCATCATCTTCGTTATCACTAACTTTTGTTTGATGGCAATCCTAGATTGTGACAGGTTCTTGAGAGTTGCACGCAAGTGGAGTAGTATCATGCAATCAAATGAGAATTATTGGAGGCAAATAATATCTTTTGAAACAAGTAAGTATTTATAAGCATTTATTTATTAAAATAATAAATAATTATTATTCTATTCCTTTTGCTTTTGATTTATTTATTCTTTGATGAAAAATTGTTATTTGTATTGCAAACACTAAAATAAACGGATCATAGTTATATCACAACATATTGACCCTATTGTGGTTCTTGATGTGGTCTTATTTGTTTGCATTTGCTTTTATGGTTTTTTTTTTTTATGTGGTGCTTTGAAGACCCTAAAGAGGATGATGCCATATTGAATTATCTATTTGATGAGTTGCATGGCATTGAGGGAATTATTAATAATAAAGTTGGATTTGATACATAAAGGATTAATATAATGGATAATGTAAGGGATAATGAGCAAGATAATGCCAATAAAATGGATTGTGGTGATGAGGTTACTGAAACCAATGATGAAGTGGAATGGGATATTAGTAGGGATCCTAATAATTTTGTTGATCCTGATTATAACTTTGAAGATGGAGATGAAGATTTGGTCAATGGTATTGAAAATGCTAAGAATTGCAAATCTATGGGTAGGCCAATTTCAAGGGATAATATCATTAAAAGAAGTGGTTTTGAGAATCAAATGCAATTTGAGTTAGATGAGTATGAGTCTGATTATGCAGATTTCGATGAACTATTTTCAAAATCAGATTCTAAAAATAAAATGTCAATTAGATTTCCTTCATTCAATGTAGCAAGAGACATGAATGATCATTTTTTAAGATAGGAATGCACTTTTTCTGATTCAAATGAATTCAAAGAAGCTTGCTGGAATAAAAAATAGATTCCAATATTGGTTTCCAAAAAATGAGAAAGGAAGGGTGCAGGCTGTTTGCAAAAATAAATGTGGTTAGAAAGTGTACACACCAAAATTTAGAGGGTTTCTGCGGTACACTGGGTGTAAATTACACTTGGTGCTTTAGGGCCATTAGATCATCAACTTTTAATCTCAACCATTCATTATCAACGGATAAGATTAAAAATTTATAATCCAACAGTTTTAAGGCACCCGGTGTAAATTATATCGAATGCACCTTTAGAAATTCTCCAAAATTTAATACCAAAAAGCCCCAGAATTTCACATTACAGGTAAAGCATCGAAACTTTAAACACAAATGTGGGAAAGTACATAGGAATTTTCACTTAACTGCAAAAGTGGGTAGCTAATAAATATCTTGAGAAATTTAGACATGACCCATATTGGAAATTAAATGCCATAACTGCAAAAGTGGGTAGTGAAGGATGCATATGGTTTCATAATTAGTAGAATGCAGGCATAGAGAACTAGAGACTATGCTTTGAAGATTGTGAATGGTGATGAAGCAATACAATACCAAATGGTTTATAGGTATAGGGCTGAGATACTGAGATCAAATCCTGACAGCACAGTGATGTTTAGATGGAAATATGGAAAATTTAGAGGTACATATGGAGGTCAACTTTTGTCTGCAGTTGGAGTTGACCCTAATGATTGTATATTTCCAATTACATGGGCAATGGTGGAAACAAAAAGTAAGGACACTTGGAGCTGGTTTCGTAGACTATTAAAAGAAGATCTGGAAATGCATAATATTAGACAGTGGACTTTCATGTCTGATAGACAAAAGATAAATTTAAATTTCTTAGATTATAAATAGATTCAAACTAGATTTGCAAGGATGTAAAATCTTGAGACTATGAAGGATAGTAAAATAAATATGAGACTTGTAGAAAGAGAAGGTAGGATAGAGAAAAGTCCAAATAAAAAGAAAAAAAAAATAATATGGATAAAAACAAATATCATGTCTTCTTCAGGTAAAAATATTATATGCAACCTACTAAGGGGCTTTTGGATTACATTTACAATAAGTTTGGGTACTTTAGTGTCGCAAATTAAAGTTTAAGGGCCAAACTGCTATAAGTATCAAAGTTAAAGGGTCATTGATGTAATTTATCATATATTTAGTTTATATAATGATAAGTTTAAACTAAATTACAACCATACAAGTAATGTATAATATAAATTTCAAATTACTGAATACAATTAATATAAGTTATTTGAAAAATTATAATTTTTTAATTATTTTTATATAATTTAATAATTAATTTATTTTAATCATTTACTCAACCAGTTAAGTTTTTAAAATTTACATACATAGTATAATATAATATACTTTTATATAAAATATAAAAATCAAATATAATTAACAATTATTAGTATTTAAATTAAACGTGACTTAATAACATGATAATTAAAAGTAAATAAATTAATTTGCTAGACAAAATTATTATTATTATTATTATTTATTTACTAATGATGAGTTCAATTATTAAAAATTATGTGCATCGCATATGAATGATTTGGAATAGGGATAACAAGCAAAATGATCGTAAATTATTTACTACTTCTATTTTATATATGATTTTTAATAATGACAAATTAATAATTTGATAAAATTTGAAATAAATATGCACTCATATAATTCACTACGAATAAAATACTATAATAAGACGAAATATATACATATAAATCAAATGGGGATTAATAACGAGTTCAATATATAACAATCACGTGCAAAAGACATTAATAAAAAACTAATCATCATTATATCTTATCATATCATACTATATAAAAATGGAAATATGAGAGACAAACAAATTTACCAAAAAAACCAATTTTATTGTATTAGTTAATTGAATCAATTTTGTCATTTAATAATTTAATTTATTATTGAATAATATTAATATTTCATTAATTAGAAGTCTAATTCTATTATAACTAGGTAACCATGTTTCCATCAAACAATAATTGATTACATATTTTTACTTATTTATCAACATAAACAATAATTCAAGTTTAATTTTGTATACCGTTCTCACCATTAAATATTGTTCTGCATATTTTTTTATTTGGATTTATATGAAATTCATCTCGTAGAAAAAAAATAATGTGGGGTAAAAATGAGTAGAATTGTAATAGAACGAATAGTGAAAATTTTTTATAAAAAATTGAAAATAATGGGACAGACAAATTTATCAAAAAATTAAGATGATTATATTAGTTAATTTAATTAATTTTGATATTTAATAATTTAATTTATTAGTGAATAGTATTAATAATTCATTAATTAGAAGTTTAATTTTATTAGGATTATGTAACTATGTTTTATATAAAATAAATAAATAATTAATATTAAAAAAGAAAAATAATTTAATAAAAAAATATTAGGAAGACATATTAAAAAAAATAACGATAGCATATAGTCATTCAAATTACAAAAATAATGGTTTTCAATGACTATGACACGTAATGTATAATATAAATTTCAAAATACCGAGTACAATTCTTATAAGTTATTTGAGAAATTATAATTTCTTAATTATATTGTTCAATAATTAATTTATTTTTATTATATACATAACGAGTTAAGTTTTTAAAATTTATATGCATAATATAATATAATTTACTTTTATATAAAATATAAGAATCAAATATAATTAATAATTATTAGTATTTATATTAAATGTAACTTAATTATATAAAAAGTAAATAAAATTAATTTATTGGATAAAATTATTATTATTTATTTAATAACGAAGAGTCTAATTATTAAAAATCATGTGCATTGCATGTAAATGATTGAGAATACG
This sequence comes from Balakata baccata, assembly GCA_949630135.1. Taxonomy (NCBI): domain Eukaryota; kingdom Viridiplantae; phylum Streptophyta; class Magnoliopsida; order Malpighiales; family Euphorbiaceae; genus Balakata; species Balakata baccata. The sequence goes on from CATIWF010233897.1 coordinate 7,715, forward strand.
AGGGATAGACAAAATGATTATAAAATACTTATTCTCTCTATTTTATATATGACTCTTAATAATGGACAAATTACGCGTGCATGTGAATGATTGAGAATACGAGGGACAGACAAAATAATTATAAAATACTTACTCTCTCTATTTTATATATGACTCTTAACAATGGACAAATTACATGCAAAACACATTTTTACAAAAAAAAAATATTTTTTTGTTTTATCATAATCATTATAATCATATCATATAATAATCATAATATATATGAAAGTGAGAATAGGTAGGACAAATAAAATGATTGTAAAATACTTATTGCCTCTATTTTATACACGACTACAAATTAGTAATATGGGAAAGTAATATTAAATTTGAGATAAACATAAATTCTTTATTTACTATGAATAAAATACTTTAAAATAATATGAAATTTGAGATAAACATATACTATTATAATTCACTATAAATAAAATACTATAATATTATATGATATCCAAATGATGATTAATGACGAGTTCAATATTTAATAATCACGTGCAAGGTATGTTAATAAAAAAACTAGTATTATATATAAAAGTAGAAATAGGAGGAACAAGCAAATTCACTAAAAAATCAATATGACTGTATTAGTTAATTGAATTAATTTTGTGATTTAACAATTTAATTTATTAGTAAATAATATTAATAATTCATTAATTAGAAGTTTAATTCTATTAAGATTAGATATCTATATTTTATATAAAATAATTAATAAAAATACCGAAATTAATCTTTATATTGATCATTAAAGTATCAATTGAAACTGAAGATTGGTTTAACTCTCCTCATTTTGTTGTAGATTCATTTCATTCAACTAAGACTGTTATCTGATAATTCTTTTCATCCTTAGAATTCCGCTATTGGTTCCCCTTAGAAATGATTTTAAATAAAATCTAAGCAAGAAATAGAGGCAAATAAGGAGGAAGGCCAAGAAGAGGTCCCAAAGGTCTACCATATTATCGTTCAAAATACAACAATGATTTTTACCGATATATTAAATTTATTTAATAGTAAATTTAAATTAAATTACAACCAGACATGTAATATATAATATGAATTTTAAAATACAGAGTACAATTTTTATAAATTATTTGATAAGTTATAATTTTTTAATAATTTTTATATAGTTCAATAATTAATTTATTTTAATCATATACATAACATAAAATTTACATGCATAGTATAATATAATTTATTTTTATATAAAATATAAGAATCAAATATAATAAAAAAATATTTATATTTAAATTAAATATGACTTATTACATGATAATTAAAAGTAACTAAAATTAATTTTTTTGATAAGATTATTATTATTTATTCAATAATGATGAGTTCAATTATTAAAAATTACATGCATTGCACGTGAATGATTGAGAATATGGGAGACAAACAAAATGACTATAAAAATACTCACTACCTCTATTTTATATATGACTCTTAATAATAGACAAATTAGTAATCTTCATATAAATTATAATAAGAGTTCAGTATCTAATAATTACGATCGTAAAATATTTACTATCTATATCATCATAATTAAGGGGGGACATGCAAAATAACGATAAAGTGCTTACTACTTCTATTTTATATATGACTCTTAATAAAAAACAAATTAGTAATTTGAGAGATGACCGTAAAGTACTTACTACATTTATTTGTTAGGTGATCTATAGTTATCTAATAAAAATGTATGAGTATAGATAAAATATTATATAGTAATATTAAATTAGAGTAAACATGAACCTCTTATTTAACTATGAATAAAATACTATAAAATAATATGAAATTTGAGATAGACATACACTCTTATGAATAAAATACCATAATATTATATATTAACCAAATAGCGATTAATGAGAGTCCAATATCTTATAATGATGTACAAGACAAGTTAATTTTGTTATTTAATAATTTAATTTATTAATGAATAATATTAATAATTCATTATTTAGAAGTTCAATTCTATTAGAACTATATATATATATATATATATATATATAAAAGATAATTAATATTAAAAAAAATAAGTTAATAAAAAAATATTATGAAGGCACAGTAAAAAAAATAAAGATACCATATTGTCATTCAAAGTACAACAATAATGATTTTTATTGACATATTGAATTCATATAATGATAAATCCAAACTAAATTACAATCATGCACGTAATATATAATAAAAATCTAAAATACAAAGTATACTTTTTATAAGTTATTTGAAAAATTATAATTTCTTAATAATTTTTATATAGTTCAATAATTAATTTATTTTAATCATTTACATAATGTAAAATTTACGTCCATAGTATAATATAATTTACTTTGTATAAAATATAAGAATAAAATATAATAAAAAAGACATTTGCATTTAAATTAAATATGACTTAATTACATGATAATTAAAAGTAACTAAAATTAATTTATTGGATAAGACTATTATTATTATTATTATTATTATTATTATTATTTATTCACTAATGATGAGTTCAATTACTAAAAATTACATGCATTGTACATGGATGATTGAGAATAAGAGAGATAGATAAAATGACTGTAAAATATTTACTAGCTCTATTTTATATATAACTTTTAATAATGGACAAATTAGTAATGTTCATATAAGTTATAATGAGAGTTTAATATCTAATAATCACAACCATAAAATATTTACTACCTATATCATCATAATTAAGGGGAGACATGCAAAATGGCGATAAAGTATTTACTACATATATTTTATATACGATTCTTAATAATTGACAAATTAATAATTTGGGAGATGACAAAATAACCGTAAAATACTTACTACCTCTATTTGCTAAATGATCTATAGCTATCTAATAAAAATGCATGAGTTTAAGTAAAATATTATACAGTAATATTAAATTTGAGTAAATATGAACCCCTTATTTAATTATAAATAAAATACTATAAAATAATATGAAATTTGAAATAAACATACACTTCTATAATTCACTATAAATAAAATATCATAATATTATATATTAACCAACTGATAATTAATGACAAATCTAATATCTAATAATCACATGCAAGACAAGTTAATTTTATCATTTAATAATTTAATTTATTAGTAAATAATATTAATAATTCATTAATTAGAAGTTCAATTCTATTAGAACTAGGTATATATATATTAAAAAAATAATTTAATTAAAAAATAATAGAAAGACACGGTAAAAAAAATAACGATAATATATTGTCATTCAAAGTATAACAACAATGATTTTCACTGACATATTGAATTTATATAATGATAAATCCAAATTAAATTATAACCATGTACATAATGTATAATATGAATTTTAAAATACCGAGTACAATTCTTATAAATTATTTGAGAAGTTATAATTTCTTATTAATTTTTATGTAGTTCAATAATTAATTTATTTTAATCATATACATGACGTAAAATTTACATGTATAATATAATATAATTTACTTTTATATAAAATATAAGAATCAAATATAATAAAAAAGTAATTAAAATTAATTTGTTGGATAAGATTATTATTTATTCAATAATGATGAGTCCAATTATTAAAAACTATATGCATTGCCCGTGGATGATTGGAAATAGGGGGATCGACAAAATGACTATAAAGTACCTACGAACTTTATTTTATATATAATTCTTAATACTGGATAAATTAGTAATTTTCATATAAGTTATAATACAAGTTCAATATCTAATAATCACGACCGTAAAATATTTTATTACCCATATCATCATAATTAAGGGGAGATACGATAAAGTATTTACTATCTCTATTTTATATATGGCTCTTAATAATGGATAAATTAGTAATTTGGAGACGGCAAAAGGACTGTAAAATACTTACTACCTCTATTTGCTAAGTAGTATATAGTTATCTAATAAAAATGCATGAGTATAAATAAAATATTATACAGTAATATTAAATTTGAGTAAATATGAACCCCTTATTTAACTATGAATAAAATACTATAAAATAATATAAAATTTGAGATAAACATGCATTTCTATAATTCACTATGAATAAAATATCATAATATTATATATTAATCAAATGGTGATTAATGACAAGTCTAATATCTAATAATCACGTGCAAGATAAGTTAATTTTATCATTTAATAATTTAATTTATTAGTGAATAGTATTAATAATTCATTAATTAGAAGTTCAATTCTATTAGAACTAGGTAACTATGTTATATATATATAAAACTAATATTAAAAAAAGAAAAAATAATTTAATAAAAAAATATTATAAAAACGCGGTAAAAAAAATAACGATAATATATTGTCATTCAAAATATAACAACAATGATTTTCACTGACATATTAAATTTATTTAATAATAAATCCAAATTAAATTATAACTATGTACATAATGTATAATATGAATTTTAAAATACTGATTAGAATTCTTATAAATTATTTGAGAAGTTATAATTTCTTAATAATTTTTATATAATTCAATAATTAATTTATTTTAATTATATACATAACGAGTTAAATTTTTAAAATTTACATGCATAATATAATATAATTTACTTTTATATAAAATATAAAAATCAAATATAATTAACATTATATAGACAAGATTATTATTATTTATTTATTTAATAATGAAGAATTCGATTAATTATTAAAATCCACGTGAATTCTACGTAGATGATTGAGAATATGAGGACATGTAAAGTGACCGTAAAATACTTACTACCTCTATTTTATATATAACTCTTAATAATTGACAAATTAGTAATTTGGAGGACGAACAAAATGACCGTAAATTACTTATTATCTTTATTTTATATATGACTATTAATAATAGACAAATAATAATCTTCATATGAGTTATAATAGGAGTCAAGTATTTAATAATCACGTGTAACGCACTAAAAGTAGAAATAAGGAAACAAGCAAAATGACCGTAAAATATTTACTACCTCTATTTTATATATAACTCTTAATAATTGATAAATTAGCAATTCATGAACATTAACTTATTAATATTATTATGGTATTATAACTCTATATTTAGTTTAAGCATTAATTAGTTAATTAATATTCTAAATAAAATGAAACAAATTAATAAAATATATATATATATATGGTAATTAATGACGAGTCTAATATCTAATGCTCACGTGTAAGATATGTTAATGAAAAATGAGTAGATATTATAGGTTAATATGAGGTGGGGCGGAGTCAGATTGTCCGAAATCTGGCTGAACTGAAAGCAAGTTGTTTGATGTGTGAACTATTGGGATGAAAATTCAAGGTTTGATTATATATATCAATAAGTGAGCAACCCTAGTTTCGCGGGAAGAATAGCATGCAGCTATGAGCAATAATTGATAGATTAATACATTATAAATAATATATAATAACCATGATATTTATTAAACACATAAGAAGTATAAAATGTTATCAATGGTGTGTATTTTCTAATGCATTCACAGCTTTTTAGAAATTTAGTGGAACCAAATGGTTCTGAGCTTCCTTTGGGGTTAGAAAATTTTTCAGAAAAAATTTTTTCCTTTTGATTTAAGGAAGAAATTTAGTGATTATATATCTGAGAAAAGAGTTTTATCAACGTAAATAAAATTTTTGCACCATCATTATATTATAAATCAAAATGAAAAAAAAATCAGAAAGGTCCAACCACCATTTCAGAAGAAATAAATTTTTTTGGGGGAGGGGGGGATTGGAACCAAAGGGTTCCTGAGGTTCCTCCAGGGTGAGAAAAGGGAGAAATTTAGTTATCATACATGTGAAACTGGCAAAAAAGTTTTATTAACACAAATAAAATTTTTGGTCTATTTGCTTGGTTTTCACACTTTGTGAACTCAGCAATAAAAAAATTTATCTTAATTATTTTATTTTCCATTTTGTTCTTAAAAATCATGAAATGATCTTGGCAAAATAGATATTATCCATAAAGGTTACAAAATATGTTTCGTTAAAAGTTATGAACAAATGCTCAAGGTTAACATGAAAAATATATTTTCATGTCGTGCAATATTTGATTGTATGTTTCAGTAAAATTAAAAATTTTTAAAATTTATAATTTTAACCGAGATTTAGAGTTACACTCAATCCAAATTTATGTTCCTCTCTCAACATAAAATACTTAACATAAATTGGCATCATTTAGAGTACTAATTAGTACAAAAAAAAAAGGGACGGATAGAAGAAGATGTCTCGATAGTTTTTTCCATCGGTTATTATTGTTAATATAATTTCGAAAAGACAAAAGAAATAATTGATTGTAAAAATTGAGTTCGAGTAATTATTTTTTTGTGATCATGACGTTGTGTTGGAGAAAAAAAAAACTTAGATAACAAATAAATCAAATAATATAAAAGTGCAGTATAAAGAAAGAAATATGAAACATAATAATAGTTGAAGATAGAAAAAGAAAATTGAATAATTTAATTGATCTGAAAGCATCAAGTGCATTCAAATAATCTTTTATTTCTAACTTAATATGGATTGTCGATGGTAACCAAAAATTATTCAAATTTCAAAATTAATAGTTTATTACAGCTTATCATTATTATTTTGGATATAAAACTACAACTCCAAATGTGTTGTCTTCCTATTTCAGAAAATATTTTCTCAATGTCTCAAATTGAATTACATTGCATTGGAAAAAAAAAAAAATAATACAATAAATATTATATTTAGGGACAAATTTCTTTGCTACCAGAATAATTTGGTCCCCAAAAGGTTATTTTGCAGTACCAAAATATGAAATCGTCACTAATTGTCTCAAAACTTTTCCGGGCTGTAAAAAATTGGTGGGAAAGTAATTAGGTACCAAAATTGACTTTGGTAGGGGACTATTCCA
>CATIWF010234000.1:0-104920 GCA_949630135.1 Balakata baccata
TTTTCATTTTTTATTCTATTCTATTTTTTTTTTGGTGAGAGTTTGATTACTTTGTTATTCGATTCTTTTTTTATTTTACGAGAGATTTCTTTATTTTTTTGTTCGATTTATTTATTTACTGCGATTCTTAGATATTTTCTTCTATGCGTTCTTCTATTCTCATATGGCATTCTTCTTTTTCTGCTGCTGCTATTAGATTTCTTATTTTTGTTTTATTATGTTCTATTTATTTTTCTATGATTCTTTAGTCAATTACAAATAATGAGTATACAACTATAAATTAATGAATTTACAGTCTTAAATAATGAAAATAAATCTGGTAAGTAAATAACCAAATATAGAAAAAAAATAAAACATATTCATAAAAACAAATAATAAACATATAATTGTAAAATAATGAATATACAATTATTAAATAATGAATCTGAATATACAATTCTTCTTCTTCTCTAATTTACAAATACCAAAATCATGCTAGCATTATTTTCAAAATTAAACAAATTCTATCTAATCATTATAAGCATGCTAAACAACATTGATATCAACTCATATCCAAACCAAATTTGACCCTTAGATCTAAAATATTGATTGCCCATAATTAGATTTGACAATAGCAAAGGAAGCAGGGGAAGGGTTTTTGTAAGCTATTTCACCAGTGTTTGATCGAAAAATCGACTTGAACATTCACGAGAAGTAGACATTATCATCATTATTCAAAAGAGAATTTTCGAGGAGATAGATAAATAGACAATTGTTCATTTTTCCTCTTTACAAGATGAAGAGGACAAAAGGAGGCAAAGTTATAGATGATACTGATGTGGCATAGTAAAGAGCTTCACAAGAATAAATTAATGTCATTATATTCTTCATTTTTTTTTCTTTTTTGTTTAGTTTGGCTAAATCCGAGCGTTAAGGAATGAAAAGAATGAAAAAGTTCTTATTTCAGCTTGCAATTACTTATGAAACTTAAATTCAATTAATTTTAGCATGACAAGCTAGAAAAAGCCAAGTAATTGTTGATAATTTAGTTTGAAGCAGAAGGGTATTATAAGTTGTGCAGGATTTAGCATCATATAAAACAAATATAATCTACATATAACCTTGAGATAATGTCTCGAATATCAGCTATTTTGAAATCATAAAAAAATAAGTTATATTTGTGCATGATTTTGTATCATATGACATGCATATAGCAAATATATAACTTGATTTGTGTGACATAAACTAGTTGAAATGCAATATTTGCGCAGAAATTCATATCATATACTTATAATATAACCTTAAATAACCTATATATAATATACATGATCTTAATATAACATATAATTTGGTCTATGATACGAATATAACCTTAGATATAACATATAACGATATAGCCTCAGATAATCTATATATAACATATAACTTGATATATGTGGCATCAACAAATTAAAACCAATATATGTATAGGAATTCGTGTTATATACTATTAATATAACCTTAAGTAACCTACATATAACCAATATAACCTTAGATAACTTACATATTTAAAAAACAACACACTATTTTTTTTTTCAGTCTCATTCCACTAATATTTAAATATGTTATATCTTAAGAAAATGTTGTATTCCTCAACATTGAATCAATAAATGATTAAAACTCATTCATATGTTCATTTGGTGTCATCATTAAAAATAAATTAAATTTGTGCAGGATTTTGTATTATATAACACCATTATAACTTATATATAACAAATATATAACGTGGTCTGTGTGAACAAAAATTATTCATTATTAATATTAATTATGAATAATTTTTTTTATATACAACCTGCATATAGCAATGAAATGACAAATAAAAAACATGTATGACAGTAATTCTAAATTATTTTAAATAAATTCATATAGTTAATGATTTTTTAATTTTATGGATTTAAATAAGTATATAATTTGAAATTTTGATGTTAATGTAACCGTATATCTCATAGTGATCTACAAATTTTAATGATGAATTTCAGTTATAGTAATGTTATTTTAAATAAATTCAAAGATTCTTATTGATTCATTTATTTTAGGAACTTAATCTATATTTTATATATAGTAACTTCTATTTATTATCTAAAAAGATAAATAGGTATCATGAGAAAACATATATGTTCTGTTAGGAAAAATGAGTTATCTTTTATCTTGAAGTTGTTTTAGTAATTAAGTAAACTAATAGATTATTTGCTATATAGGCCAAACAGAACTGGCTTGGGGATCCTATCTGGTTCATTTTTCTTAGATTTCTACATAAAAATTATATTTAAAAAAAATATTTATAAAAAAAAATAAGTATTACTAACGAACGCAGTCTCTAAAATCAATGAGTTATTCCCTGTCAAAGAGTTAAAACGCTTACATCACCTCCTTTGATTATCCGTTGTACCGACTGTTCATCCCCATCTTTTTCGTAATAATTGATCTCTACATGGAAAAAATATAATGAGCATCTTTTATAGCTCTTAAATTTTCAATGACTACTTCATTTAATTAGAGATTTTAAATTTAAATCCTGAATTAGTAAAATTCATAAGATTGCGTTTAGCCGTTCTTAAAATCATATCGAATACGAGTAGAATTAATCTAAGTATATGATATTGATTGACTGACTGAAGTCTGACAAAAAAAAAAATCCAATGCCATCAGGGAAATGTTGACAAATTGTTTGTCATAGGTGTAATCAGTTCGCATAGTAACAGAAGTAGATGAATCAGTTTATTCCATCAAGGCGTAACCATCCATTCTGGTAGAAGCTTCGGTGAAGAAGTCGCAATTTTCCTGTAAAATATGGTACTATCTAGAAGACGAAACTCGTATATTGTAACAGAAGTTTGCACTTTGAATGTGGGATAAACCCATTTACATCAATCCTGAAGGCTACAAAATAGTACAGCATTTGTAAACCCGTGCCAGCCAAACAAATGTATGTATCTACAAGTATAATACCATGAAGCTATCTTTTCCTTTTAATCTTCGGTGCAATGTTCTTTGTGTCGATCAGCTTATCGGTCTTGATAGATATGAATGGTGATGGACACTGCTCTTCTAGGATACTGTAGTAATTGATTGCATTAGGCCGACAAACACCGTCACCACTGTCAATAAACATGCGCAAAAAAGAGACAAAAAATCGCAAATGAGAAATCCCTTCAGCATAATTGCATGAAAGGAAGAATGTTAATAGAGAACTATGGTTCAGGACTTGGGCAGTCTGTCACAATTTGCAGGACCCCAGCCAATCTGATGCTTTTCATTATCGTAAATCACCATTTTGTCTTGGAAAAATAAATCTGCGCAGCAAGAACGTTTAAGGGTTGATTCTAGTTAGAATATAACTAAAAGATAAAAAAAAGAAAAAAAAATTGCAGCAGTTTTTAACTTTAAATGAAGTTTGTATTTGTCCTAATTGCGTACCACCGATCACGTTGAGGTTTCCAAGTCCTACTTCGCTGCCATTTAGAATCCCCAGGCACACATTTCCATCTTTCTGAAATGGCCAATATTTACTGTACTTAGGAATTGCATGAAAAAAAAAATAGAACATTTTCCTTTGGGATAGTTTATGCTAGAACTAAAATTCTAAATTTGATATGAAAAGACCTACTATGTAAAGAATGCATTCAAGCTTTTGCTGCTTGCTAAATGGAGGTAAGATTTGAATGGTTTTGGCAAGTTCTCACCGTGACAATAAGATAATTTTCCGGTGGTATCTGCAGCTGAACATTCTTTTGATTATTAAAGCTTAGCGCCAAAGACTTGAAATAGCTTTTGACCTCACTGACAGATTTGAAAGGTTTTGAGCCTTTCCAGCAGATCGCAAGGGCCTTCTCATCTGGTTCATCTTTTAGTGGCTTTCCAGATAGATCCTTCCTTATCTAAGACATAAATAAATTATTGGTTGCTGCAAAATATTTCTAGCCAGAGGTATCAGTAATAATGCAGGTCATTTGATCTCACCAAATTAATTATGTTTTGATACACATTGGCATTGAAGTAACTGTAGGAGCTTCCACTGTCAAAAATCAATTGTAGTCCCTTTATGCCAGTAGGCTTTCCGCCAAATACAAGTTCTGCTGGTCCCAACATATAGTGTTTGCTGAAATAAGAATATTAATAGTTGAGTGTCTGTCTTAGATAAATTATATACATGAAAGAATAATATGACTATATAGCTTGAACAAGGTGTAGTACAAAGAACAGAGATCTTACTCCAAGGAACCAGGCACCATCGGTGTCCAAGCGACTCCTGAAGAAGGCACAAGATCATCTCCAAAGAATAAAAATCCTCCTTGCCTGCTCAAACAGTGGCCAATCACATTTTTCATTACACCCAGGATCTTCAATTGTGAAATGATGCTTGTTTGCCCATTGCCAAGGCCAAGGACTCCTGATGTGGGGGGAGAAGGAATAGGCCCAGGATTTTTTAGATCATATCCACATCTGCAGGCAGGAGGATTAATATTCATTATATAAATATATTAGTTGAATATCCCCAAGAAATTTAATAAAAGAATTATAGACAACATATATTTCAATCTATTGTTTCATGTTCAAGCTACTCTGAATATAACATACTTCTGAGCTGAATAACAATATGTACAAGAACATAATCAAAATCCAAAGTTCTACTGGTATTAACTAAGATGGCAAGTCCAATACCTACCCAAATGCCATTGCAGGTTTAAGGAAAGAGCCATTCATTAATCGTAGGGCAAAGTAGTCCATAACCAGCACGCCAAGAGATGAACCATTATCAGCATAATTGATCTCATAGTCACATTGATCATGCGAAGATTGACAGTGGTGGTTTCCTGCTACTTGAATGGCACTGCATCTGGGGTCTACACAAGGCACGAGATTGTTTTTTGGCTTGTAAAGGTGATCATGTGGCTGCACACATAAGCATACACATGCAGTCAGTAAGGCCATGAATCAATTCTGTTAAAATTGGTGTTGATAACCATATGAAGCAGATTTACCTTTGTGCAGCCAGTGCAAGGTGCATCACATTGGACCCAAGTAAGGTCACTACCAGTGTCAATATCTAAATCAAAAAGTTTTGGGGGATTGCCAATATATAGGGACACAGAATAGTACCTGCAAATTGAGGAAATTAGTTCTAAATTTCTTCCACTTTATTTATCATACTTTCATTTCTTAAATACATAAAGGAATAATTCATTTCGGCCATAAAATTGAATTAAAACAGAAACTTTAATCAGAGATAATAATTTTTTTTTTAAAAAAGAAAAAAAAAAAGCTTAAAAGATCAATACTTAATGCAGAAATTCATCTAAAGACACAATCTATAAAATTAAAAACAAAAGCCAGAGCTTTCAGTAACTAGGAGAAATATTATATTGAACGGATTGAGAATTTCTTGATAAGGCTAATTTTTTAGATAGAACAGATTGATCTTTAACAATGTTCTCAGCCATATTAATTTAGTTGTATATTCATCTTATTCATTTGATAGCTGTCTATATTTGTTTAATTAGCTGTTTCTTCACCAGATAATGCAAATATATAATAAACTTTCCCCCAACAAAAAAATTTTCTGTTGTTTACAGAAAAGTTCAAAGAGAAGACCATTTTGGGAAAAATAGTAGAAATAAATAAAGGTTTTAAATAAACAGACAGAACCACCAAAAGAAAAAAAAAAAAAAAAAAAGGAAAGCAAATTAGATAAATGAGTAATGACCTGAACAAGAATAATCCAAGAAATTCAACTCAGAGTATGTAATTAAGAAAATATTCCAAAAAAAATCAAATATTTTTTTTGCAAAGAGAAGAACCAAATGCCCAATCAATGGCAACCACAATAATCAAATATAAAAAGGCAGCAAAATAGATCGAACAAAAACAAAAAGCATCATTTTTTTTCTCAAAAACAGAATAGATAACAATCTGCAGCACAAAAATGGACGAATTCAATCAGAAAAGAACCAAACAAACAAACCAAAAAAGAAGCAAAAGAAGAAATTCCAGCAACGAAAGCCATACCCAAGAGGATAAACATTTCCAGCAACAGGAAGAACAAGAGAAGAGCTAAAACGAGAAGAGACCGTCGGCTGAGTTGACTTTTTCTTGCTAGGTAATTGACTAATCGCGGAGAAAGAACCCTGAAAGGTTGCAGCCAATTGAATATAGAATAAAACCACCATAACAAATGATGGTACGCTTCTTCTTTTACTTTTCTTTTCCATCATCAAAGAAACAATCAAGCTGTTCCCCAAAAAGGGGTTTAAAAGATTTCAGGGGAAGAAAAAGAAATCGAAAGAGAAAAGACTAAAAAGAGAGTGAAAAACAGAGTCCACTTCCAGTTCAGCTAAGTCTATTTGGCCTATGGGTATGGCTGCTGAAAACTGAGGAAGGTTTGTGTGCAATCTCAATGTGTCTTAAAGATTGAAACTTTTTCCTACCAAAAAAAAAAAACTAAAAAAATTGAGACTTTGGAAGAGAGAGAGATGGATCATGGATGGATCTTAGCAACTTCCTTCCGGTACTACGAGGCCGCGTCTAGAACGCGGGTTTTTGTCAATAAGAGGTCCAAATTGCCCTTTTCTCTTGTCCAAAACGTTTATTGTTGAAATGACAGTTATTTAAAACAAAAAAATCAATAATCAATCCACACTAAATCGAAAAATAAATTCAGCCAACCATGACCTTTATTTTTATTTTATAATTTATAATTACACATTTCTCATTAATGTTTTAGTTAAAAAGAAAATTCTCCCTATATATATATATATATATATATATAATAAAAATTTAATAAATTAGCCAGTTAACCTGTTCATGAATATTGCTACATAAAATTGAACTCCACCCCACAAATTTTAAAGTTATTGATTTAATAATTTTGTAAATTTCAAATATTTAAAATGCATTATATAATAATATTTTTAATGAAAAATTACTATTTATCCATGTAGTTTGACATAATACACTAATATCTTTCTGAAGTTTGAAAAATATGCAATTTGCTTCCTATAATTTGACATAATATACTAATACATTCATGAAGTTTGAAAATTAAACTATTTATCCTTTAAAATTTTGACATATTATACTAATGCTTTCCTGCAAATTGATTTATTGAACTAATACCTCCATAATTCTATTTTACTAATGTATTATATTCTTTTTTAAAATTTAGAAAGATATTAGTGTATTATGTCAAATTATGTGGAGCAAACTGTATATTTTTAAACCTCAGAAATGTACTAGTATATTATGTCAAACTATATAGAGTAAATAATAATTTTTTCTATTTTTAATAATGTTGTATATTTTGAAGAGCATTTTTTTTTATATAAAAAGTATTTTATACCATCTCTAAATATACAGGTAAAAATTATAAATCCAATAAATTTTTTATAGTTTTACTTTTTATTTTATCTTGTTTCATACAAATTAATATTTATTAAAAAAGTAAATAACATTATTATAAAGAAGATAAAAGTATTTTTAGAAAAACATATCAATAAAATAATAACATGCATAAAAAGTGTAACTAAGTGCATTAATTATAATTATAATAGATAATAAAATTTTATTCTTTATATGCATATAGTTAAACATACTTTATGCTTTAAATTTTAAAAATAGAGTGTATTGTAATTTTTTTTTATCAAATAACTATTTAAAATAAAAAAGGTATACCTGAAATAAAGCGTATTGAAAATTTTTTCCTTCATATCAATGAAATTGATTAAAATTAAAATTTATAAATCCAAACGTCGAAAGTTATTAAATTTTTAAAAATTATCTTTTTTATATTCTCTTTATTAATCACATCTTAAAAAAGTAATTAAGATATATAAAAATTTAAAAATGATAAAAAAAAACTAAAATATTTGTATTTATCAATTTGTAAACTTAAATGTTTGATAATTTAAAAAAAAAAATTCGAGAAGTAATTTCGTATATTGACTATTTGTCAGGGGTATTTTAGATGATTAGAAGACTGATTATGAAAGGGCAAATTTGTCATGGCGGGTGAGGATACTGAGGAGGCGTTACATCATTATTTTAATTTTTAAAGCAAGACAATAAATAGAATGAATGAGTCCCGGGGAGCAGAACTGAGGATGAAATGAACATTTCAAAAAGATGGAGGGACTATGATGAAAATATTTGCAACTTTTGTCTTTTTTTACAAATTTATATTTTTTAGTTTTATTATTATTTTAATCATATTGTCGGCAGAGCCAGGCTCGATCCTTAGACTGGGTCCAATTATTCATAGCCTTATTCTATTATGCATATGCTATTTCTTCTTTAATCTGGTGCGGGTCAGATATGGAGAAAATTTTACCCCTTCACCTATATTTTAATTCTTTTTTCAGTTTATCATTGGATTTGTATATTTTTATTTTTATAGATTTTTATTTTTATTTTTTTGTTTCTCTTTAATTGATTTAATATCTTTTTTTTTTCAACTTCCTCTCACTATATCTCCATTTTAGATTTCTATATTACTCACTTTAGATCTTCTGATTTGTTATAATTACTCAATACGATATTAATTCATTCGAAGAAGAAGTCAGTCTTTTCAGTATATCAAAAGCATAGCTGCTACTGAAATACTAAATTTTAACTTTTTCTTCATCGAATTCTACACCAGAATATCGCATGCTTTGTTGAGTCAATTCCCTAGGATTTTGCACTGAATCCAACAAAATCGGCTTATTGCTTCCGAGAGTCATTGAATTCGCCTAGCAAAAATTACATAGGCACACAAACCAAGCAATAGAATTTTCAAGTTCTTGGAAATTGATTTTATAGATTTTTGGATTTGCGAAAGACTTTTGGTTCATCTTGATGCTAAGGAATATATGCTAAGAGATCTTACACATTTCAGGTGCTTTAATTATTTTAAAAGTTTGTAAAGAATAGTGAATTAGTAAATTAATTAATTATTATTCTTTCTTTTTGAAAATTGTCAAAGTATACCAAATGTATCCCCAAATTATACCCGAAGTATTTTTATAGAATTTCCAAAGGTATACCGAAATATCCCTAAGATATACTCAAAATATTTTCAAAATATACCTGAGATATTTCCATGAAATTCCCAAAAATATACCGAATGTATCTTCGAAATATACTTAAGGTATTTTCAGAAAATTCCTCTCATGAATTTTCTTGAGAATTCCTAAATTATACCCAAAGTATTCTCAAAATATAACTAAGATATTCCCAAAATATATTCAAAATATCTCCAAAGTATACCAAAAATATTCTGAAAGATATACCAAACTTTTTTATTTAAAAATTTGTAATGTTTTGAATTTTAATTAAATTCTATTCTTCTTCTTCTTCTTTAATAATCAATTCTTCTTATTCTGGTCTTTTATTCTTTATTAGTGAAAGTTGAACCAAGATATATTCAAGGTATACTGAAAGTATCTCGAAAATATACTATCTAGGCATATTTTTTTTGATAATTTTGACATGTATTGTTGTAATTTTAGAAAGTTATTTTAGGTAAAATTGAAAAAAATTTCAGTCTTGGTAAAAATGTAAAAACATACCAATTTTTAAATATTTTTGTAAAATTCCCTTAGATATATTCAGCACACTCTCCTAGCCAGTTTAAATATCATTACTTGATGAATTTTTTTTTCCCCATTTCAAGAATCATAGCAGCACTAACAATGTTCATTTTTGTCCTCAACCTATATGCTCAATATGCTTACTGATCATTTTTTTTTTGAGTTATAGCTGGGAAGATTGGGAATCAAACTTGAGTCTTAACTCAGGCCGATATATATATTTACCGTCAGGAGGGTACGAATAAAATATTAGTTAGTTACAACTAAGTCTGTCCAAACTGTTAAAATGCTCACCATTTTATCACAAAGCAATTGCAGATAGCAGGAACCCATCTAATCAGCCATTCCGTCCAGTTGCCAGTTGCTCCAAATTTGCTAATGCTATTCCTCACCACTTGTCATGCTGCCTCTGCTTCTGCAAAGAGTTACCATATCATTCATGACCAAATACAGTATATGTGAACTTATCGTTCAACTGCAAATACCACTCTCTATATCCCAAAAATTAAGCTTATTTATTTTTTTTTTACACAAGGTAACAAAATTTAGTATTTCTTCTAAAAAGGAAAAAAAAACAAAATTTAGTTGATACGGTTGAAAGTTGAAACTATACACAATTTCAAATATACCCTACATTAATTAGGATTATATTGAAAACTACAATATGATAATTCATATTTGTTAATAACATGGTGCATTAACAAGGGACATCATGAGAAAATTAACATTAACTATATTTTTAAAAGAGAGTGTGGGACATAATTTGGGACAGATGAAAAAAGAAAATGAGTCTATCTCTTCAAACAGGAGTATATAGTTTACTTCTCCGTGTATTCCATCAATAAAATGAGTATATAGTAACTTCTCCGTGCATTCCATCAATAAAATGAGTATATAGTTTACTTCTCCGTGCATTCCATCTCTGGCTATAGACAACTAAACAGTCATCAATCACCATCACAAAACCAGCATCAATCAATAAATTCAAGAAAAAAGGAGGAAAAAGTCCTCAACATGAAGGATGGAATCACGGAGGTCTGTCTCATCAAAGTAATATGAGTTTTTTCTCTGTATAGTCACACCAAACTTTGGAGTTTTCTTATGTAAGCTAATTTCAATAGCACCTTCTAAGCCATGCAAGCTTCTTCAAACAGTTATTTGAAAGAGAAAAATGAAACAATACAATGCATAGAAGTTTCTAATGAACATATAAAATCACTAAGCATGTGAAAAAATTGGAATATTAGATGTCTGGCCAATTTATTTTATCCATTATACTGCCTATATAAGCTTTCTCTTTTTCTTCTCTTTTTCTTCTCTTTTGATAAATTAAATATTCTCCAACATATGAATAATAGGGTGTATTGAACCCCAAACAGACAATCAACAGTTTCAATCAGCTGTAATGGGGAGAAAAAAGATTATATGAAAAACAGTAGAATGTTCAAAAGAATTACCTAGCTAAGGAAACATCAGGTGGAAAATTCAAGGAAGATTTTTAGTTTGCTGCTTTGCCCAGTTGTCATAATCTTGCAGCAGTTGCAGCAAGAACAACTTTATCAGCCTATCCACGAGGGCTTGCATCATTCTGTATTTCATAACACTTCCACAATTACAATGGAGATAATTGTAATGGCTCTAGATCCAAAATAACAGGAGCTCTAGAGAAACCACAGAGTAACCTATAAAATAGGATATGTAATGCTGAATTATATAATTCTGTAATATTGCTATAATAGCTAATTATTCAGCAATAAAATGAGCACATTTGTAGATATTTAACAGAAGCATCAAATGGCATTTATGATAAACTATATGCATTAATTTGTAATGTCTTAAGATTCTACTGTTAGAGGATTATTGGATTAGGTGGAGATTTCCTTTCAAATTCAATGTCATCACTCCCACACCAGAGACAGGCAGTTGTGAACTTGAATAAGTATCCTTTTCCCTATTAAAAATCACGAACATCTAGTCTTCCATTCAACTCACTCGTTATTGGTGACAGTGACCAGTGACCAGTGACCAAACAATAGTCAAAAGTAACTTATTACTAACTCACTGTAAAGCTTTACATGTAAGGTGGAGGTGGTGGAATAAGAAGAAAAGGAATAAATGACTACATCAACACCTTGATACTCTATGCTTCCAAAAGATCTTGATACTTACAGCAAATATATTACACGAAAAGACTATATGAGACTGCTAACATACAAGTACGTAATAAATTAAATGAAGCAATAACATTACTCACAAATTTCCAGGACCTTCGACAGCAGATTTTGGGAGCAAAGAAAAGGGTTTTGTATAAATCTGCATATAACAAGCAACTGTTTAATACATGATGTTAATTCCTCAATAACCAGGTTAGGTACAGACATGAGAGGGAATAAATTCAAATGCCAATGCAAAATTTGATATCAGGACAGAGATTATCAATTTACAAGTTACAACTAGAAAGCTGATATGATATCTCAGTTAGAACTGAAGAATATAATTTTTCGGTTATCCTGTGCCCAATTTCTCACTAAGAGAATCAGAGATGTGAAGGTGATTTTTGACCTACAATTATTGTTTTTTCAAACAAACTCAAAAATTGGTTGCAGTTTGCTAAGAAATTGAACCAAATATTCAGTTTGCAGGGTCTTGATAAGTATTTACAACAAACAGACATCAAATAAAACCATCAGTCATTAACTAAGCATCAGTGACTGAGATAATATAATTTGCCAAATATCCTGTGCCCATGGCTCATTGGAGAAAATGAGAGATGTGAAGGTTGACTTTTGAGCTAGCAATATGTTCTCAAAAAAGCTGAAAACTTGGTTACATTTTGCTAAGAAATTGAACAAATTAATCTATTCAATTTGCACACCTTCAGATTTATTTACAACAAATAAAAATTGATGGGATGTTTGGGATTGTTGAGTGTTTTAAAAGCATGTTTTGAATTTTTTTTATTTAATTGACTGATTTTTTTTAAACCTGCTTCTGAAAAAAAAAACATCTATTTGTCAGTTTCTATCCAAAAGCAGTTTTCAAAACTCAAAAAACTTAAAAATACAAAATTTTTTCAAAAAGCGTTTTTCCCAAACTCAATGTCAAACGACCCTTGAATCGAGCCAGCATTATAATTAACTAAGCTTTGAAAACTCAGAATCAAGTGCAGTTTGACATTAACATTGACAAAAAAAAGGAGAGAAAAAGGAAACTCTTTAATTGATTTGATTGAGGGGAAAACCACTAACAATAATCCTGAAAAACATGTTTAATTATAATTGTATTGTAACGGGAATTTCTGCAAATTAAAAAGGAAATCTTTCATTTACTTTTAGGAATAAACCTCATCACTAGCTAATAAACGGATATGGGGGCAACTGGTTACCTAAGGACACACAAGACTCACAGCTGATATTAAAATAGGAACATCCAAGTTCATTGGTTCTACCAAAGAGTCCATATGCTGTGATGGTTGTATCAATGCGGTGATACAGGGAATTCAAAAGCATTCCACTCCTTGATCATTTTGGAATGAAATAGCTAAAGTCAAGTGTCCATCTATCCATTTTTCATGAAAGAAGCTACAGTCTCAAACCAGAAACCACATAACTAGTCTAAATACTAAGGAATTCAAGTAGTAGCCACATGACAATAGATAACATCCCACTGAAAACAAAGATTAAATTTCTAGGCAATTCTCATGGTATATAAGTGGAAAATTAACAACCTCAAGTGTGACATTCAGTTTCATGTCAGCCTCTAAAAACGGTTCAGAGCTGGTTGTGTTCCATGTCACACGATTCATCATGAAAGCTGCGAGATAAAACGAAGTTCAAAAGAAAATTCCATGCATTATTATGCCATATTGACTGAAAACACCATATTCCTGTAGCATATATAACTCCCCCCCAAAAAAAAAAAATCAACTTGATCATGGCCTTATATTTCGGATAAAAGGCTTGCATTTTTCATCACATCTAAATAGAACCTTAAATATATCATCAAATGTCTTTTACTGTAAAACATTCTGCTTATCAAATATTAAGATTCTTTTGATCTCTGCAGGTGTTTCACATACTAAGACTGCATATCACAATAAATGATTCGAACTACTATGCAAAATCAGAAATTGTCTCACGGCAAACTATACTAACAGCTATGCCAAACCGGTGTATGTTACAAGATCCACACTCGAGTACCTGAAAAGTACCTATTTTGGCGTTCCAAGATTTCTGAGCCTTGAAACTGCATATACCAAATTTGCAGGAAATTAAGAATATATAAGATAATTTTAATGAAGACATAAAACACATTAGTTCTATATAGATGCTTTCAATTCAATGAAAACTACGCCAGGTTTAAATTATGGGAAACGAAGAATAGCAGATGCTCCTTGAGATTTAATGAGAATATCTCCCAAAATTATATATAACAAACATATAATGCGAATTCACAACCTCAAAGGGAAAGCCACAAACTCACCTTACAAGAGAGCATTTCAACAACACAATCTTCGTCAGATGGGGTCACTCGCAGCTCAAGCACAGGGGCTGCTTCAAAATTCAGCAGCTCAAGCCTTGGCAGAAAACATCTATATGTGCTGGCATCAAGTGATTCAAAATTTTGCAGGGCATTTGTGTTCAACATAGCTCGAATTCCAAATGGGTGACTTAGAAATTCACTGATACGATACTCATCATCAGTAATTGGCAGTTGAATTCTTTCCTTTTTTGCTGCAGATAAATTTGCCTTCTTTGAGTTGAGCACTGACAAGCTGGCCGCTTTGCTTACTTTTGAGGTGTCAATTCTCTTCCTAAACCAAGTGTAAATTGCAGACTAAAAAAATAGAAAAGCAAACAAAATATCAGTAACGAACCAAAGAAACAAACCGGGTGGCAGTGAAGAACGGGAAAGCCAAACTTGGGGATATGGTGAAGGAGCCTTCAAGTCCTCTTGTTAATCTCCATTTGTTATTACTACTTGCCATCATCATCCTCAGTGGACACTGGTAATTCCTAGCTGGGTTACAACTATCATGGATGTAACCCAACTCAATCTAAGAAAACCATAAAAAGTAGCTAATAATAAATAGGAAAAATAAAACCCATCACAGCGCCTAAAGCGTTGGTGCATGCAGATACAGAGGATTCTCGGCCTCTGCTTGAAAATGAAGGAAAAGGCCACAAAAGAGGTTCTTAAAGAAAAAAGTTTAAAGCTTTTTGATGTTTTAAGTCTTCAGACTTCAGCTTGAGAGGACGTCAATATCTCTTCGTTTCTCAGCTGATCCCATAGAGACGGTAACAGGTAAGGTTCATATTTATGGAATTTTTTTAATTAAGTGGAAAATAACCTGACCTGATGCCATGCTATTTTGTCTTAAATTTACAAGTTTTCTACTTAAACATTGTCAATTATGATCTGTTCAGCTGAAGGGTGTTGTTTAGCCAGTAAAAGTAATATAAATTTTGAAATCAACGCGGGATCTACCCTAATTATCTGTTTATTTTAAATCTTGGCTTCTTGGACTAGAGGTATCAAGAATGAAGATTATCGCATGGATTTTGTGTGGGAAAATCCCTTCTTTCAGCAACACATGATGGCACCAACCTTATTCAAAGAGATGCTCTCCATCCTCGAGCCAAAAGAGTTGCCTATCTTCACATTCGTCTCCTTTAAGTTTGAATGATTAATTCATTTGATTTACTTATGACTTGTGGGCAGAGAGCTGAAAAATAGGCTATTGCTAGTTATTGACATGAAGTGCCTATTCCTGTCAAAGAATAATGAATTGCCCAACGTGGACCATGTAAGCTAAAGATACGGCTTAACTGCACATATGGTATCAAAAATTGTGATTTTATTATAATTTGGTATTAAATCTATTATAAATTAATACTAAATATTTTGTAAATATTGTAATTTGATACTAATTTTTAATTTCCGGTATTCGAAAGATGACTAACATATCATATCACGCTATTATCTTCCTTCAAAATAACGATGTTTTCAAATATTAAAAAAAAATAATATCCCAATAATATCATTTATTTTTTTTAATCTTTTCAAACATTATTTTAACTGTATTTTTATAAGAGAATAAATCTGATGTAGATAATAGAATAATATGGCATACTATGTCATTTTTCCGGTACCGAAAATTAAAGATTCGTACCAAATTGTAACATTTATAAAAATTTTGGTATCAATTTATAACAAGTAAAAGATTTTATACCAAATTGTAACAATTTGATAAAAGTTTGATACCATTTATACAATTAGCCTTAAAGATACTACATAATACAACAAGGTACATTGCGACTATGAATCCATCTATGATGAATATTTTTCAATAACCCGGAGTTTGGCACTCCTACTCCGACGATTCAATCTTTCTTCCTCCTCTGATGGTGTAATGGGTCTCTTTGTGAGTATTCTTCCATTCCCGCCATTTACAGTCGATCTAATCCATGATTCTTTTGCATCATTCCCATCTTCTTCATTTTTTCTTGAATCTCTTCCACTTCTCTCTTCTCCATCCAGATCTCCATCTCCTCTGCCTGTTTCAATGATGTTGAGAAAAGTTTGTTTCACTATTCTATCTTCCAAACTGTGGAAAGAAATGACAGCAAGCCTTCCCCCAGGTGCCAGGCACTCAAAACAAGTACTAAGGGACTTATCCAATGTGTTGAGTTCATCATTAACAGCTATCCTCAGAGCTTGAAACACCCGTGTTGCTGTCTTTATCCAACCTTGCCTCCCACCTGTGGAAGTTTTAATAAGTAATTATTCATTCAGCAGGGCGCACCCCACATCAATTTCCACAACCATATTGCCTTACAATTGCAGAAGGGATTTATTCAACTTTTTGACCCCTATGCTGTGAAAATCCAGACTAGGGAGGAAGTTTATAAAGGTTCCTTAATCCGAGAAATACGTAGGGAAGAGGAAAAAAAAACAGACAACATAATACAACAGTTTTAGGATCTATCTTGTACCTCTTGTCCCATGAGCCATACTGCGAATAAGATCTACCAAATCGCCAGTGGAATGCAAACCACCCCTTAGACGTGCCTGAACAATTTTCTTCTGAAGCAAATTCCAGTTGTTTTCTTCTCCATAGTCCCGTAGGATTCGACCCACTTCAGTATCAGGCCAGGAATTTAATATGTCCTCTGCTTTTAGACTTGCCTGTCATATGCCTGTTCAAGTCAGTTAAATTAATAGAAATTATTGATTATGAAATAAACAAGACAAGAATCAACCAAAATGAAGGCAAAGATAAAAAAAAAAGTGACAAGCAAATGTAGGGGGATCCGACATCAGTAATTATAGGAAGTCTCGGTTCCCTCATTACCCTTATTTACATTGAAAAGTTATATTACAATATGTATACTAAATCAAAAGAAGAAAAAATAACTGCCAAAAATGCAAGATCAATTTAATACCATTTATTTCACTATAATACTCAAGGAGAATGAACCGAACAACACAGAAGTATATGAAAGAAACCAGGAATATTAGCAATCAGATATTGTCACTAATTCAAATCTGGCATACATCCTACAAACCTCACCTATATTGAGTTAGGAAACCAGATTCAGATTATTCTACTAATCAGGCCATGATTCTTATAGTTTTTCTCTTTAATCACTTTTATTTGCAGTTGAATTTGCTCTTCTATTCATGTCTTGTCAGATTCACCCCCGGTTTTGGAAAGAATAATGACAGGTCTAGAAAATGACCAGGAAAGTTCATGCATAAGTAATGTGCAACTGTAGCAGTTCCAAGTAAACAGATATGGTTGGCATTGGCAATAAACAAAGTTCTATACCTAGAAAAGGTGAAAGCCAAAGAGTATTCTGTTAACAGGAACACATCTTTAATTTTTAAAAGGTCTTAAGACGGCAGCTAATAATACCTGAGGATCCATTCTCATGTCAAGAGGACCGTTTGCAAGAACACTGAAGCCTCTTTCAGGATTGTTCACCTATAAACAGAAGGAGAAAATAGTTGGCAATAAAGAGCAAAACATTTAAAATTCATAAACCAAGACAGAATCTTCAGTCAGGAAAAAAAAACCTGCATGGAAGACATTCCAAGGTCCATTAAGATGCCATCAACACCAGAATGCAAAAGACATGAATCAACATCATCAATTACAGATTTGATACATTTAAAATTCCTGAGAAATGTGTGCGCTTTCAAGTGAGAACGAGAATGCAATAGAGCATTAATGTGAGTTCGAGCTTTTGCATGTGCAACTGGATCAACATCCATCCCCACATAATTTTCCAATTCAGGATGACCCTGGATTATCTGTTTATCATTCATTGAGCAGTAACAAAAGCGCACACGCCACAGAATTAGCACAAATAAAAGAAAAAGAGGCGGTCATTATCAAGAAGAGAACAAGAAGTACCGACGGCGGAGGAATGGCCGGCGGCGCCAAGAGTGCAATCGACGAAAGAGCGGAGGTTAAGGGAAGAGAAAACGTCAACAACTTCACCAAGCATAACAGGGATGTGATTTTCATTAAGCGGAAACTCAAAGGAAGAAAATCCTCCAAATTCTTTATCCGAACGAGTCCTCCGCTTCTCCTTTTCCTTCTTCAAAGCCAAAAACTTCTTTTCCTTAGTCTGGTGCTTTTTCTTCTTGTTGTTGTTATGTTTAGTATCATCAGTAGCAGTGGCTAAGCTTCTTTCAACACTGATGGTAAGGCGAGCAGGAGGAGGAAGAAGCGTTCGGGATAGGAGCGGGATTGATAGAAAATGCCGAGTCAAATGCTTCGCCATTGGCTCCACAACTGTTGGGTTCTGCTAAAGGCTTAAAACGATTTCGCTAATTCATCCATTCTTTCTGATTTCTGCCATTTCTTCTTCCCAATTTAACCCACAATTATTGAACAACCCTAAAAATTTGGGTGGGTGTCAAACTGTGAAAACTGAGAGCCCAAACAGGCCCATCAATAATATTGTCAATCAAAGCCCATCTAGTTTTATGGGTCCACCAATCCCATTTCATTATCCTATTTTAGTTAAGTTTATATTTTATGAAAATGTATTTTCTTCTATTT
The DNA here is from genome assembly GCA_949630135.1 of Balakata baccata. Lineage (NCBI taxonomy): Eukaryota > Viridiplantae > Streptophyta > Magnoliopsida > Malpighiales > Euphorbiaceae > Balakata > Balakata baccata. The sequence goes on from CATIWF010234000.1 coordinate 18,655, forward strand.
TTTTATTTTATTTTATCAACCTGAAAAATTTTGCTAATCAAGAAATAGTTTGATGGGTATTTACGCATATGAGAATTGGAAGATATATTAAATTTGAATTCTCTTGTAAAATCCACCAACACTAATAGTAGTGTGAGTTTAAGGAGATAGTCAGACTTTCTAACAAATAAAAAAATATATGAAAATTTTGATTTTTTTAAAGAAAAATAGATCAATTGCACCACAAAGTTAATTTGACTCTCCATTTTTTTTTTCCTCTAAATTAATTATCTAAAAATTGATTTTTGGAATTAATTAGTAACTAGTTTTTAAAAATTGATTAAGAATAATCTATGGTTGGTATTTGCGGGCCTTGTGGTCGTGTGCCGCCATGCCATTCCTTTTGACTGTCTACTTTTTCTTTCTTTTTAATTGAATTGATTTGTTTATGCACAAAACTCCGCAGTGTCGAGTCCTTGCCCACCCGCAACATGTCTCTGCAGCACAATTAATTTGTCCACTCCTCCTTCATCATTTATGCTTTACTTGTTTCCTCCCTTCTTTTCTGCCTCCCTCCTCTCTCTTTCTCCTCCCCTCCGAATTGAAAACTTGCCATTTTAGCTGTTTCATCTGAATTTTCTCTCTGTTATGTAATTATGGAATCAGATTCAACAGCCATACAATCAGTTCAATCGTCTGATGAGCCAACAACGGAACAATCAGAAGCAGAATCAACAATTCTTCTCAGAACAGAGCCTAATGGTTTCTTCGGCAAGCATAGGATGGCCGCTGCCATCTCCAATCTCCATAATCAAATCAATTTCCTCCAGGTTAACGCTATCAATCCTTCATTGAAATTCAATTTTGAACGCTACCAACACTGTTTTAACTGGATTTTTTTTTTTAATGGAATATAGGAGGAATTGGAGCAGCTGGAGACGTTAGGTGAATCCTCCATTGTTTGCAAGGAGTAAGCATTAAATATGAATATTCTCAAAAAATTTTCATTTGATGATTGCTTTGCTTATGAAAAACACTGTGAACGCAGACTCATATCGAGTGTTGATTCCATTCCGGATCCACTGCTTCCATGGTAAGGTTTCATTCTTTTAGGCTCAATAGCTTCATCTATATTCGATGAAAGGATTGATTTTGGCATTGAAACCACTAATTGGATTTTGAGAATTGAAAATTGGTGGATAAGCTGTGTGATCTGTGATGCAAATGTAGGAGTAGAGGACCGACGAATATGAGCTGGGACAGGTGGTTCATGGGAGCCCATAACTCCAAGAAACGCTGGATCTAACCACCTACCATTAAGACACCTACCAAGTACCACGTTACCATTGTCCTTTGATGTAACATTGTTCTCATTCATATGCATATCAATCAAATGTATGCAGGCGCAAGGGAATAGCAATAACAAAAGGTACAATTACTTTCAACTTTTGTTCAAATTTTAACCATTGCTGCTGTTCCAACTTCATTATTGCATTTAAGTCTCCTTATCTGAAAACCAAAGTTTTCAGTGGGCAATTGTACTTTTGCATGACGATTTTCAAGATTTGCGGCCACTTAACCTATCCATTCGGTCGACATCCTTGAAAGAAGTCAAATGTCTAATAACACCTTTCTACAAGAAAACAGATGTTTATATTTGCCCCTTGCGTCACTTTCATTTAATAAATTAGGCATTTTCTTTATTGTTATTGAAGATAAGGATGAAACAGCACAAGCCATAATCCAGCAAAATAGATGGAAGAAGAACATTGCAAATACCATATATACGATATATATAGATAACCAACTTAAATCCCGCATCAATCAACACAAAGATGCAGAACTTTGGCACAGCAGGAGACCTGCGACAACACATTTTCATTTACTTCCCCAGATGTTTGCCCATCAGTATAAAGATTAAGGCGATACATTTCAAAAGTAAGAGTAGCAAAATCTTTTGGGAGCTTTAAATTTAGTAATGACCAGCCTTTCCGAAATGCAAAAAGCCAAAACCACCAACCCCGATTCTGCCGGTTCTGCACAAGGAAATAATAGGACGGCCATCAATCAAATGTCTATGTAAAGATTGCAGGAAAGAAAACCACAGGGGGGAGGCAGCACGGAATAACAAATAATAGACATCGAAGAACTACATATAAAGTCAAGATATACAAGCAAATTATAAATGCTCTTTGGTTCACGGCTGTGCTGATAAAGCCATTACTAAAAGGTTAATCAACAGTAACTGTTTTGTTGTAGATGCAGCAAGACAGCATGTATTATCCTGGACCTAAACACGGTTGACTTTGCAACCAGAAACTGGCCTGGAACAGAACCCGAAGTTTCATGATCCTCTACTGCCAACAAGCACCACGGTTACAAACCAGGAAAAAGTTACAACTTTATAGCCAAAATGCCTGGTTATCTGGGACCATGAGTGCACCTTCAGTTCTGAACAGGGCTCACCCTTAAATGGTACAGCACATCAATGTCGAACTTGACATTTAATAGAGATAGAGGGGGTTTAAAAAGAAAAAGAGAAAAAAAAAAATTGAACTTCTAATAGACTAATGTGTATCCCTCACTGAAAGATTTGATGCGACTACTATTCAGCATTTTGATTGGCCCACTGGTTACTACTCAAACACATCTCATAAAGATAAAGCTATAAGATATGAGTATCTAACATGCTAATATTCGTAAGACAAGCAGCTACCAATTAGTATAACAACAGAACAAAAGTTGGATTATCATTAGACTTCTTACCTCTTATAGGCAGGTCTTAGGGTCAAGTTTTTTTTTCTCTCAAAATCAGCATGTACAAAATTGTGGATATTTGATGTAAGGGTGACTATTTCAAGCATACATCTTGAACAGCTTGGGATGAAATATTTGCTGTCAAAAGTGTTCCCCGAAAACCTTCCTCAGCATTCTGTGTGCTTATTTTCTGGTCAGCAAGCTCATCTGTTGAACAGGAAGATATTAGGAAATTAGTACAAACCACTACTTCACTGTATAGAACCCATGCACGGCAATTTATTAACTCCTCTCTCTCGCTCAGAAGTTTCTAAATTCATTCCATTCACCTAATTTGGGGAGATTTTGTATTTTTCATAACATGATGGCTCACAAATCCCCTTTTAACAGCTCCTGCCAGCCACTAACAAAAAATGCACATGACAGTTTACACTATGCTTACATTCACATACAAAATATGGAGGCATAAATAACATTTAGATGTCAAAGCACTGATCATGTAGAATGCTATGCTGCATTCACAAACACCCACACACTTCCCAAAGCATGCACAGAGAGTCTGTAAGCTAAACTACGTCACTCGATCTCAACTATAGGTGTTGATGATCTGCTCCACTATTATAAAAAATTTCAGACATTTCAATGATGTGAAGTGTCAAAGTATCCTTAGATGACAGTCGAAAATGCAGTTTTACTAATGCTACTCAGAAAATCCACATCCCATGGCTTATATGAAGAAAAGCAGCGTAAATTGCATCGGAGATAACCATTTACTTTAAAGTAGTTTAATTTTAAGCACTATAATAACATATTACCAGCAATATCTCTATGTTCATGAATTTCAGAATCTTGAACCCACAGCTTATCACCAGGGAATATATTCAAGTCTGCAAGGGTAGCGCATTCTTGATCAAGTATCCGAGGACCTTTATGAAGTATCTGATTCTCCTTAACTACCTGCATCAACACACTTGGTTACAAGATGCTTGTATGCATAGCACATCTTATCTACAAGTGTCCTAGTTATAACATCAATGGATTTGAACAACAAAACATCCAAGGTTAATCTCATAAATGCATTGACTAGTTAGATTATAACTCAGACAGGCAGACATAAAAACCAACTGAAGTCTGAAATTGCAGCTCCTAAAGGAGAATCTCACACACCACTCCAATTTGATTTGCACATACACACCATTCATATATAATGATCGTGAATCAAATTACAGCAATAAGATCCATGTTGCCTCAAGGTCAGAGTCAAATGCAAAGATAGTACAGGGGGTGGACCAGGGAGGATATATTAATATTACCCCCATTCTGACATGAATTCATGGGTTACAATACAGACAGTTTCCTTAAAAGATGCAAAGAAAGGTCTGGAAGGATATATACATCTTACCCTCTCCAAGAACTCATAATGCATAATGCAGGACTCATCTTCTGAATATCATTGATCACATATAATCAATTTGGAGCAAATCAGAACCAATAAACGATCAACATTTTGAAGATAAAACAAGCCAGTTAACATCAATTGAAACTTGAACTAATACAAGTAAACTTTTTCTGTAAAATTTCAACATAGCACTGAGACCATGCAAAACCTATTTGGGAATTTGCTTCCATTATATTGGAAGTGAAATTATTAAGATTACAGCACTATTGCCGTTGTTTCATTTATATGCAGCTGTATCCTCTGAATTTAACACGGAACTAAAAATTTATCAGACAAAACCAAGTAAAAGATAATAATAATAATAATAATAATAATAATAATAATAATAATAATAATAATAATAATAAAGTTCCACAGTATCATGACTAGGCTCAAAATTGAAGTTAACTATTATATGGATGAACTTCAAATAACCAGCATCTTAGAAAAAATAATTAGTGCATCATATGGCAATAAAGCAAATTATATTTATGAGATGCAATCAGCAAAGCCATATCTACCAGCGCTCTGAAGCCTACAAGTATGATAATAACCAAAAGCTTTGAAAAGCATCCGTAGGAGTAGCACAACTGTCTCTTACATTCTCCTTAGAGAATATATCTTTCCTTTGCAGCATGTATTCTCTCCTTGGACTATCTTTGCATGGCAACCTTATTTTAATAGTTCAGTAGCTACTACCAAGACAATTTCTGTATCCCCATCAAAAAATCCCATCACAATATCATGTACAACTACCTTTTGCATTTAAGACATTTGAGAAGGTTATGCCAATTATAATTACAAAGGAGCCATCCTTTGCCCACTCAGCTTAACTACCCGGTAGGCCAGGGTGTAACTTTACAATGTCGATATTTTCCTAGTTTAGAAAAACTAGGATTTTCCTTTGACCATAAATAAATAAATATCTTTGATCATGTAACATCCACAAAGATGAATTCCTACATGATCATGCATCAAATATCAGACTCAAGACACTGATATATGCATTTGCATTGCAGCTTACCCCAAGTGATTCCCATATCATCATTTTTAACTGATATAATGATGTAGAACCGGAAACTTTTAAATTTACAGAATTCCCATAACTGGTCCTTCGAGAGCGCTTAGAGGCCCGGCGATCGGGTTCAGAAGTGGTCTCAGATGCTTCTAGAATTGATCTTGGAGCCTCCTTGCCACGTACAAGAGATACAAATATGTCCTCATTAGAGTAATTAAGTTTCTCCATCAACTTACAACTTTCTCTTTCACCAATGCAGTCCTCACAGATCTAGCAAAATTTGAAGAACCCCATTATAAGATTATTAAATTAAATGGAGTCAGTTCATGGGTGCAAAAGTGTTGCCGATATAATTATAGAAAACGCATTAAAAAAAAATGCACTAGGTTCAGTTTCAATTACCTCAGGAGAAGTTCGAATAATTGGCTGTCTGGTATCATTCTCATCATTTACTTCATCTTGAGGATTCAAACAATCCTCATTTCTTGGTATCTCTTTACAGGAACCAGCCAAATCAGTTTCTGCTGCAATACTAGACTCAATTATTGCAGATATGCCCTTCTCCTTGTTACCACCCCACTCCTCACAGAAATTATTCCAGTCATTATCAGTAATGATGGTCAACCCATCTGTCTAGAATCCAAAGGATGGAGAACAGAGGAAAAAAAACATATATGATGTCAAAGCTGGGTCACTCATGGTGAAAATGATATATTTTATTGGGAAACTAAATGAACTTTCTGTAGGACACCAACAATTCTACCCTCTGAAATGAAAAATTGAGTAAAAAAGAAAATTCCAAGTTACCACAAAAAATTCCTCTATTTCATCAATATCTGCATTCGAATCAATACCATAAGTTACTCATATTCATATTGAAATACTCAACATACTTACAGCAGAACCCTTCTGGAAAAGTATGCTGCGCTTAGAAACCAAATCAGGAGGTCTCTCCAGGAGTCGTAAGTGCTGAAAAATGGGAAGAGAATATAACAAGAACTATATTAAAGCAACTTTATCAGCAAAATGTGAAATAGATCCAAATCCATTCACCACATTATAATTCTATATTAACTGTAGAATAACTTCCCAACCACAAGTCTATGTCCATGTCCCTTTAGAGCCAATTTCCACATTAAGTGCCACAAGTTCACATGTGCTAAAAATTCATTCCACTCAACAGTTGAACACAAGAAAGATGAACAATGATTACAGCAGTCAAAAAGAAGGTGGAGATAAGAATCTAACTCCAAAAGGGATTCTGAAATTTTTCCCATTTTGATGTGGGAAGGGTTGGTGGTGGTGAGAGAGAGAGAGAGAGAGAGAGCAAGATCATAAATAAGTATCACATATACTTAAATCAAGATTTATGACAAGTTGCAAGTTACCTTTTCACATATCAGTGAATCGATGACAAAATCCAGAGTTTCAGGTTCCACTGATGAAGAAATATTCTTGCCGCTTGCAGTTACATAGTTTCTCCATTTTGTGAGCCATGACGAGGGAACCAAGTAATACTTGCAGTGGAAAGAAAGAGGAATGCTTTTCCCTGTAGCTAATTTCTCATGATTTTGGCGTTGTTTTAGCTTCACTGCTCTGCAGCGCAGGCACAAAAAATCAAAATAAGAACATATGCAAAAACAGATGAAGTTAATAAGAACTGTGCAGTTAATATATTTGTAAATGACCTCAGAGAATCCTCCAAGCAGGCAACTTCAGAAAGTTCATTGCAGCATTGGGGACACTGCTCAACATCTGAAGGAAAAACCATGCAATCTGAGGAATCATCAGATTTTACTGCAACGGCATCCTCATAAAAGAAGAGCCAAAGATTCTCAGGAACCAACACTCGTTTGGCACCAGGTGCTTGCTCAGGCATCAATTCCCCATGAGGACACCTGATTGAAGCTGTTGGCCCAGCATCAGCTTCACTTGGTGCATCAAGGTTTTTTCTTCTCGCCCACTGCTGCAACCTATTAAGATTAAAGGAACAAGTTCACTACAAACATGCACCAGAAATATAGAAAGCAAACTACTGAGGTTCACAGATGGCTGCATGTTTCTTTTTATTTTATATGGTGTACAACAAAAGGGGATTATAAAAAAGACAAATATATTGTTTTTAAGAACGTAGGGTACATTCCTAAAACAGGTAAAGCCCGTGAACCACAACTACACACTGATACAAGCAACAAAACATAAATTCGAATGGAGGGGACAAATTAATGATTTATGCAATCATACCAAGTCTTTGATACATAGTATGTTCCATCTAGACACTTCCCTGTGAGTACATCACTTGCAAGCTCTCTCATTGATGTCCTCCGGTCCCTATAGCTATCAGCACAGACAAGAGACTGTGCAACATCAATGAGGCAAACCATACAGTAGTCATCATTGGTCAGCGTTGGCCCTCCGCCATACTGAAATTTACAAGCATTTAACAGAATAATTAGCAATGATAGCACAACCTAGCAATAAATCAGAGATAAAAACAAGAAGTAAACGTGAGAAGAATGGAAATATATTTGAATTAATGTTGGTTACATTTTTCAAAATTTTAAGTATTTTATGTTACTGTAAAATAAATAAATATATCAAGATGTTTGGTATATTATAGAACAACACTTATTAAATACTATAAGATATCAAACATATATAAAATGTGAATATAGATTATTCATGAATACGTAGATACAATGCGTATTAACGAGTACAGTATGCAAATCATGGGTATCAAATAACACAAACCATGTGCAACGCAGGTGAGCAAAAAACTAGTACTTATAAAGAACGCCTTGCTTTACTTAGGCAAGAGTCAAGGGACAAAGACCTCAATTTTTGCAATAGCCACAGCACAATGAAGGCGCATTTCGCCATTCATCAATACAATAGAACAATTAGGTAGGAAGTACCTATAATATGTAGCCCTCAAAATATGAGTGACAAATTACGCATGCAGATACCTTAGAGAACAATTTGGTCCAAGCCTCAGCAGACAACCGCTTCATGGAGCCAACTTTAGACACTGGGACTTTTCCATGTGAGCATTGAATAGGAGTGTTATCTAATTTGCTGCCGGAAATTACAAACAGGCATAAATAACCTCATAGAACAGTTGTAAGAGAACATCAGGCAAGCAAAAATGAAAGCATAGAAAATAAACTGAACACGTATGAGCTAAAATTCTCACGTGGTAAATATGAATCATAAGAATCCCAGCTGATAAATAATAAAAACTACAGCCCAGAAGTAGCAGATATGCATTATATATGGACAAGCAAATAAAAAGAAGAGCAGCTTCATATTGGCACACAGAGCAGCCGCATCATAGAAATTTGAACTTACGGCGCAGTAATATTGTCTGCCCACTGGCGAAGCCAGTCAGTGGAAACCCAATAAAAGGGTTCTTCGAGTGACCGAACAGGAGCTTCAGAAAGAACTGATCGAACTTCTTGTCTCCTTCCTGTGATTTCGTTCACCGTCCCTTCCTTCTTCAGTTTGTATTCTTCACAAAGTGAAAGATATAGTGCATTCTCATTCTTTATACCTTCAAAGAGGTGAGATGGAAGAGAACTGTCATGCAAAGACCTTCCACAGCTTTCTAATTCAACTACGTTGACACCAGAGCTCATAGGTCTTTTCTCATCCACCTTCTTAGTATGCCTAAGATTATACATCAGCATGTAAGCATCAGTGGATGAAAAAATCTCTGCATGGCTGCTAATACTGGCTTTCGAAGATTGTGGGATTACATCATCCACATGATTCCCATTGGAAACAGCATGCATTTCTTCGGTGCAAGCTGGTGCCTCACTCTTAACGATTTTAGATGAAGAACTTGTAGAGGCCTCTCCAAAAGGGTGAAGACCTAAGTTTGAGACATGCTCATCATCAAATTCCCACCACTGCCCAGTATTCTCATCCTTTATATGAGCAATGTAATGACCACTATTTACAGCAGTTCCCTTGTGAATCAACACAGCTGACAAGTCATATATCCAATCCAGCTGGGAGGGTTCAGCCAGCCTCTGTTTCATATCCAATACTCCAGCAAAGCAAAATGCAGAAGTGATTTTCTTCTTTGTTGTGGTCTACTGACAAAAATTAATATATGAAACAAATGTTTATGTACTTTTTCTTAGATGCAAATAAGTTAAATTTGCATGATAGCTGGTAGCTATTTCTTCATATGAGGAAGGAAGAGTAAAGGAACTATGTTATGTCTTAAACATCAATAACTGAAATTCAAAAGCACATAACAAAGTACCTTTGGAAGGAAAACACAGCGTTTAAGCTGAAAATTAAGGACATCAGGCAGAGTTCGCAGTTTGATGCTGCGAATAGCATCAACTCTCGTTTTACACAACTCACAGAAGTATTGATTTTCACCACGCAGCTCTTCCACACTGAGGTAATCATCCAAACTCTCATCTAAGCTTTTCAGTCCTTTTACATTCAACTCCAGCTCATAAAAGTCTTCCATCTTTGAAGATGCCTCAGAATCTATCCCACATCTCGAGCACCTGCATACAGAACAAATAAAGCCACCTTGTAAAGTTAGCTTTTGAAGCAAACATTTTTTTTTTCTTCTCTTTTTCTGATGTCTATTGTCATCTTTACTCTTCATTCTTTATTAGGTTCAGTTGCATTTTGTCTTGCACTGTAATTCGTTATTTATTTTATAAATAACTTTTCAACCTACCCTAACACCAAGAGAAAGCAATGTTGCAAGTTACTCCATCAAGACATATACAAACGGGTGTAAAGAAAATATTCAGTTCAGTTTTAAACATAAGGATGGTCATTGCATTGCAATACTGAACAACAAATCATGACATTTGTCTTACGTTGTTACATGTGACACACTTCCACGGAAGAGATCTTGAACAATTGTTTTTGCCTTGGAAACACTCGAATGGCTGAGGCAACGCTCAAGCAAGGAAAGAAATAGGGTCAAGAATTCATGGCTATCTTGCTGAACTCCATTATCTAACTCTAGGGTCTTTATAAATGGAGCTGAATCAATAAAAGCTGCTTTACTAGCATGCAATTTCGCAAAAAGCCAGGCAAGCTCATTTAAAACAGGTTGTTGCTCCAATACTTCTGGTTCAACACAGAAGACACCTTCTCGGAAAGATGAATTCATGTAAAGACATTGAAGAATACTGTTGGCATAGCATGTTGCTCCCAGATTTGTTAGACCAGCAGGCGAATCAGCAGATGCGCGAAGATTTTTACATGGATCATCACCAAAGTCAAGAACAATTTCGGACAATTTCTGCCATAAGCCAGATTTCCGACTTCCATTGGATGGTGGGATCAACCCACAAAAGCAGTTGGGATTATCTTTAGTATTCACACGGCAGCCTTGACAAGCTGGTTTTGAGATCATGTACAATTGATTTACATCGCCGTTAGTTATTTCACTGGTTGCATGAATTTTCCTACACAAAGGGCGAAAGGAATGCTTAACAACACATATCAGAGCATACATACGAAGCAGAAAAAATTGCAATCTACAGAATAGAATATACTCGCACAGTTGTACCTTAAAATCTCAGAAGTAATATTAACATTATCCCCTTGCCTATGTCTTTTATTTTTGCTGCGTGTGGTTGGTCGGCTCATTGTATTACCGACCTATTCTGCAACAACACAAACAACGCATCATATCTAAACTGACCATTAGTCTAATAAAATTAACTATTTTCTGCTTGAAAGAGCAGATGAATTTTTATTTTTGTTAAAATGCATCCAAGAACACAGCATTTGGTGTCCTTCTATATTATCTTATGCTTAAATTGAAAATCGAGTGAATATGGGATATTGGAACGCCATTTGACCAAAATATTTCTTGTGGATCAATTCCATGAAGTTGAAAACTAAAGAAGACACAATAAAGACCAAAGAGACACACAATGAAGAATTGGACACACACTCTACCTGCTACCAACAGGCATTTAGCATTCACATTGGTTCACTCCTTAGCCAAAGAGAGAATCTTTAATAATTTGTTCGTCAAAATACACCGTTCAATTCTATATGCTCTACTCAACTAGGTCGCAAAACACTCTTTGAGAAATAATTCCAGTACGCGTCAAATAGTGCGAACTAATTAACACAAACAATATCAATTAACGTAAAAAAATAAAAACAAAACATCATATCAAGAAAACCCAGAAAGAAAAAGGGAAGATTACAAAGCTTAATCAATTAAATAAAAATAAAACCCTAGAAATTGAACAGAAAATACCGAGAAAACAAAATGAAATTTTTAGCAGCAAGAACGGGAAAATCAAGAGAAATTCGATAATTGTAACCAAAAAAGAGGAAAGAAAAATAAAAATAACAGTCGCGAGTTTACCTGAACGAGGGAGAGAAAAGCGAAGGAAACTGAGAGAGAGAGAGAGAGAGAGAGAGACAAACACCGACTTTTCTTTTTTTTTTTTTAAATTAATTAATGGCTCGTTAATAGTAGTAAACTATTATTTATGATGAGATAGGAAAGAGACATCATCTGATTAAAACAAAATCGAGGAGGAAAGGTCGAAACTTGAAAGCTTTTTTTTTTTAAAATAAAACTTGAGAACAAATTAGAAAGAAGAAAGCAAATTAATACTATAAAATGGATAATTGCGCGAAGGCAAATCGGAAGCTCGAAAGGAGGGAAAATAAGAGATAGGAAAGGAGGGAAATGAGAGAGTACGGGCTAAGGGCGCTAATGCCAAAGGCCCAAAGCAACGCCAGCCTTTTTTCTCTCTTTTTTATTTTTATTTTGCTATGATGTAATTTCCTTTTCTTATAGTAACACCGAGTCACTTTCACTTCTCCGGAACTGTTTGGGATTGACGTTTGCTTTTAGTATTTTAAAAGTAATTTTTTTATTTAATTGATTATTTTTTTAATTTTTTATAAATTAATTTTTTTAAATCTTTCTTTAACAAAATTATCTATTTATCTATTTCTATTAAAAAAATTTTTATTTTTTTTTTCAAAAATATTTTTTCAAAACTCAATTACGAACAGATGCCCCATTTACCGGAAAATAATAAAAATTCTTAAACTATAAATGTAAATTGAAGATTATTCCTTGATCGGTTTTTGTTATATTTATCTTATAAATATTATTTTTAGATTTAAAAAATATGTATAGCTAGAATGTAAATTAATAGAAATTAAAGTTATGTTAGTAAATTATGACATGATATATCATTTTTTAAATATTAAAGGAAAAATTACAAAAAAAAAATATTTGTACTTTCATAAATTTCACTATTATATTATATTCTACTAAAATTTAACTTAAATTATATGAATTTTCGTTTTAGTAACAAATTTAACTTCAGTATCATAAAATTACGCTTTGAACTAAGGTAGTGCTTACGTGATGATATTGATTGTCCAAATAATATGCAAATAACATGTCAACTATGTTCGGAACATGTAAATTATCTATATGATATTGATTGTTCATATAACAAGTCTAGGTTCACAGTGTGTATCTCTGATACTGATGTTATATTTGTTACAAGCTCAAAAGTTCATATAATTTAAAATAATTTTTTAAAGAATATAATATAATTGTGAAGTTTTTGAAAGTTTAAATTTTTTTTTGTAATTTTTCCAATATTAAATGTGATAATATGATTTAAAAATAATTTTCTATTGATAAATATAATTAAAAACCGAACAATTTGAAAAAACAAACAAATTAAGAGATCACATATAATATACTAGTTAATTACCCTCGTATTAGATCAGGCTATAAAAATCAGAAAAACAAATACATAACATATAAATCAGCTTAGTTCACCCATAGTGACTTAACTTTGGTATTATTATAGTAAAATCATATAATTTTTTTTATTCCATAAAAATTACATAACTATAATTTAGTTTCAGTAAAGTTATTTTCGGTAATTTTTCAATAATTAATATTCGAAAAAGTCGTATTAACATCTCAATTAGTATATAAGACACACAAAAATACTGTACATATCAAATAGAGCATTATATATGCTTACAATTTAATATTCGCATCAGCATCATAAATTAAAAATGGTGTCAATTGTAATACTAGAACTATATTTAACTTGTACAATGACATTATATCTGATATGTACAGTGACGTGACATATCTTATATGCCAAATGTAATACTAATTCGATTTTTCCGGCAGTTGAAAAATCGTCGAAAATAATTTTACTGAAACTAAACCATAATTAAATGACTTTTATAGAATAAAAAAATTATATGATTTAACTACAATAATACCAAAATTAAGTGATCTTATATTAAATTAACCTCACATATATATGATAATATCTAACAAATAAATAAGTATTGACAATAAAAACACAAAATTTGTTCTGAAAAGCTATATAAACTTAAGAGTGGGTACACTTTATCAGAGCATTTTTCTTTCATAACCTCGTTAACCATTTCCTCATTTATTTACTTTCCACCAAAATATCTCTCTATTTCTCTCACTTTCCCGTCACCCAAACACCTCACAATAATATAAATTCTTGCAAATTCTCGATAATCAATCATGGAATATCAAAGAAGATAACCCTTCCATCCTTTCCAAGCCAAAGCCGAGACAACACATAAAGGAAGAAAGTGTGCTACATGTTCGAGCAATATTTGATCATGAGAGGTAAAGAGCTTGCGTGTGGATGAGGAAATGAAGAACCTTTGCATGTGTGAATTGATGAAGAAAAGTAAGAAGAGAGAGTAGATAGGCCCTGAATAACTGGGGAATTGAAGTAGTTACCCAAAAAATTTAGAGAACATCGGTTTCTTTTGAAGGACCCATTGGAGGATGGGGCCCGTCGCGGTATAGCATTCAATCTCTCTTCTAGTGGGAGCGGGAAAACTTATTTTCTGGTTTGGGTTTGGAATTTTGAGTTTTAAGTCGTTTCCAACACTTACAGGGTTGATGAAAACTGGTAAAGTTTGCTTCAATAGTGTTTTTTCTAACTGCACAGTGTCATTTGTCGATGCATGAGGAGCTGCTGGAGTAAAAACAAACGGTATCGTTTCCTTTCAGGTTTCAAGAAAAAAAAAAAAGGGAAAATGATGCTTATTTACTGAAAGGTTATTTTGGTCAAAGCATTGTAATATCAATGGATGTGAATTGAAAAAAAAAAAAAAGACGAGAAAAAACATATCTCGCCGTTTGCTGACCTGTTCGCAAACCTCTCCACCTTGTCGTCGTTCAGATTTTTTTCAGAAAAAGATATTGAAATCGTCAATTCTTGATTTGAAGCTACAAGAGCTACCTTTCATCATTAAATTATTTATCTAATTATAAACTTTTTCAATTTAATATAATCGAAGTTGTTGGAATTAATTAAAACAAATATAAGTAAATATTTTCAAAAATCGAAGTAAAACATTGAATAAATTCATTTATGTTGTTCGATTATGATCAAACTTTAATAGATCAAACTAATGAAATATCACAGATAAAATAAATACAATTACCCTTTGAAGTATATATGCAAAGAAGAAGCTTCATCCTAGCCACTAAAAATATGCAATAATCTCTTTTAATATCTCCAAAAAAAAAAATTATATTCAATTTATGCAAATTAAATCTATATGGTTAATCTGTTTTTGATATAAGATTTTTTTTATGAATTTACATATATGAAAGTGAAGGTAAATATAATTTGGGGATGCTAGCGGACAAATTAGGGCAGAAAAGGAAATTCTGACGATAAATGTGAAGGCGGGGCGAAAAAAAAGAATAAAAATAACAATCGAATAATAGGAATGAGAGAGTAGGAAGTTAACCGGCGGATATAACATTTGTGATAGCGGAGAAAAGGCATATCCTTTATTTAGAATAATGGGAGATGATTTAGAGATCACAATAGAAATCCCACTAGTAAAGGCTCTTACAAATTGTGACATTTCCATCCCTTTATTGGGTGGAAACGATTTGTCGTTGATAATTGAATATATGAGTGAATTTCACTGAATGTAATTTAATTATATAAATTGTAATAACTCAGCATTGAAATATTATTTATAATACAAAATACTCAAATTATGTAAATTATAACAACTCAGTATCTCAAAAATTATTTGTAATACAAAAATATTTCAATTTTTATTTTGAAACACAAAAATACCTCAACTTTTATTTTATAACTAAATAGTATTTACGTCTTTAACTGTTAGTCTCTCTAACATAAGTGTGATATGAAATATTCATATCAAATAAATTTTAATAAAAATAAAATTAGCTATAATATTTATATCAGATAAATTTTAATTTTACTGACTTAGTATTATAACTAATTTCGTTTTTATTAAAATTTATCTAGATATTTCATGTAGTACTTCTGTTAGAAATACTAAGGGGGTGTTTAAGAGTACTGTTAAATGTTTCAAAATCAAATTTTGAATTTTCTGATTTAATTGATTAATTTTTTTAATTTTTTATGAATTGTTTTTTTTAATTTGCTTCTGAAAAAAATATTTATTTATCTATGTCTACCAAAAACAATTTTCAAAATTTTAAAAAGTTAAAAATATAAAAAAAAATTTCGAAAAGCGTTTTTTCTAAACACAATACTAAACGAGTCCTAATAGCTGAAAATATAAGTACTATTTAGTTATACAATAAAAATTGAGATACTTTTGTGTTACAAATAATTTTTGAGATACTGAATTGTTACAATTTTTATAATTATGGTACTTTTATATTACAAATAATTTTTGAAATACTAAATTATTACAATTTATATAATTGATATACGGTTAGTGAAATTCACCTCTGATATGGATATGAAAAGATTGTTGAAGGACATGGTATGCCCAACACCAAACACCATGGGAAGAGAGGAAATTTGAAAGCTATCTTTTAGTTGAGTTTCCTACACATTTGAAAGCCATCTTTTTTTTGGAAGGAAAACAACAAACAATGTCAAAACTCTTCTAACAAAAGAAGCACCACTAACATCACCAAAGGAGATGAGCTCTGAATGCGGGTACCACACAAGGTGCATGTTTTTAGTTACAGGATTTTTGTTGAATTATTTAGGCTTAATTTTTTTAGGGTCTTTTTTTTTTTCATTTTCTTTTGGATCAAATCATATCGGACTCTTTGTATTTATCTCGTTTTGTCATTTAACCCCTAAAATATTTTTTTTCAATTTGCTTTATGAATTTATTTTTTGATCCACATTATCTTTTTATATGTTAAAAAGATGTAATCTCCTACACAATGCTCACATGTCAATATGTCATATCACCATTATCATGCTGAATATTATTGCATGTCAGTATTGAGAGTGTGATGTTACATGTTTTTAAAATGCAACAAGACAATGTAGAACAAAAACTAAATTTAAAAGGTAAATTGAACAAAAAATATTTTAAAGTGACTAAATGGCAAAACAAGACAAATTGGGCACCTTTTGCCTCTTCATTTTATGGCATTAGATGCTTAGTACATCCTTGTAACATATGCTTATAACTTAATAAAATGAAATAACATGATCTCACTTTTATTTTTGCAACTGATCAATTTTGTTCCAATTGAATACAAGAACAGCAATTTAAAAAAATTTGGGAAGCATAAATGGAGATCTAAGGCAATGATAATCAGTTCTCAAGTCTTACCCCAACTGAACAGAGCATGGATTATGCTCCAAACACCACCACCAATTAAAGCTTTCATCAATCTTAGCTTCCCTCTCGTGTATGGTGGATACCTGACAGCTGCATCGCCGAAAAAACCTCGATACAGTACTGCCTTATTGTGGCTAAAAGCATCAAAAGAAAATTTGCCATGGTATGCACCCATTCCACTCTCCCCAACACCTCCAAATGGTAAAGTATGAACTGCAAGCTGCACCATCAAGACATAATGCTACGATGCATTCATATAACATGAGAATTAATGATACTTTTTTTGTTTTTTATTATTGAGAATTATATGCATGTTAGGTGGAACAAGGACGTGGAAATATATGCAACTCAAAGCAAGTTTTGACTTTCAGATTTATGTTCATATCAACTTACATGAAAAAGAACCTTAATCTGCAATGAAATATTAAACCATTTCTGGTTGATCCAGTGGTCATAACCCACAATGTAATGCTGACTCAAAGTATCAGGCAAGAACATGAACATAAAACAAATAACTGGCAATTTCAAATGAAAATTTTCAGGAATATTTTTGCAGAGGCCCTAATTTGCAGGAAAAACAAAATTTGGAATACAACAAGAAATCCATCTTGTTCCTCATTACTACAATAAACAAAGATGCTTAGCCTCGCTACAATTACAGATGAATGATATATAAATTATTTTACAAATTTACGATAATGAATCCTTTCCCTTAGCTAAGGGACCTCTTGACCCTTCTCAATGCTCTTGCATTCTTTTGACTGAATAATTTCAAGAGTCTAGTCAAAGATTTGACTTTTGACATTGGTTTCTCTCAGCAAGTAAAAAATGTAATGGATTGCTCCCTAATACACATGTATATCTTCCCAAAGCATTCACTAACCGTAACCAGTTTAAGTTCAAGTTATTCACCGATCCCTAAAACAAACATTTGGTCAATACACCTGGTATTTCTGTTCAATGCATTCAAAAGATATACCACATCTGACAATATTTGAGCACATATGCATGATTCGTGGTGTATGGTATGCTCCATTATAACTCCTATATCAACCAAAAGCACTGATTTATTATTTTATCATGGATAGTACTTGTATCATGCAAGAGTGTAACAATTGTAAATGCATATGCAGCTAGCATATATAAGATCAAGAAGGAAAACTTACATGAGAAGCAGTATCATTGACAACTAAACCCCCAGCAGAGACAGAGATCACAAACTGTTCCTTGAGTGTCTTTTTATAGGTGAACAAATAAGCTGCAAGTGGCTTTGTTCTTGAGTTTATCAAATCAAAACTTTCTTCAATTTTGTCGACCTGTTCCAAACCAAAAGAAAAAAATCACAGATGATACTCCTCATTTCATGGATAAGAAACCAATGAAAGGCTGGAACAGGAAAGCATCACCATAGCCGAAAATTCCTGAAATAGAATGCTAATTCCTAATATAATCTATATCCAAAAGAAAAAAGGCCTGTTCTTTTGTAGTAAGAACAATTATTTTGCACAGATAGATGAATCTGTTATCACTTTTTCCTGATGAAAACAGAGCGTCAAGACCAAAATTCACGGAGAACTTTTTATCCATGCTTTTGAAGAATTGCAACCCAAAGAAACAACAAGCCACAAATGAAACTAACTGCGTGAAAGTCTTCTTGGCTTTTACCAAAATAATGGGAAGCAAGGGACCAAATATCTCCTCTTTCATTATCATAGAGTTCTGTGGGACATCCAGCAAGATGGTGGGAGCAATTCTCCTGTCATTGAGAGAGAACCATTTATAACTAAGAAGCCCATCTCAACAGCTAAACTAGCAAAACAATGATCAGACACTGATTATAACTCACAGGTTTGCTTCATCTCTTTCACCTCCATGGACAATCTTACCAGAAACCTTATCCTCATCCAGTAGTTTAGTCAAACGAGCAAAATGGTTGGAATTTACAATGCGGGACAGGTCTTTGGATTCCAATGGATTCTTCCCGTAAAATTTCTCTAGTTCCATTTTTAGGGTATCCACCTGGATGAGGAAAAAAAAAGAAAAAAAGAAAAAAAAAAGAGAGAACAAACATGGGGAAAAATGGAAGGGAAAAAATAATAGGAATAGAAGTTTGAGTGGCACTCAACATTACCAGTTTTTGAGAATAAGCTTTTGTTGTTATGATGTAATCAGGAGAGATGCATGCTTGTCCATTATTACAACCCCACTTGCCTGAAATTATCCGCCTAGTGGCAACCTTGAACACAAAGATACATTCATTTGAGAGGGACATAAATCTAAATTACAATGCCATATGAACAGAGCATAACAAATAATGCTGGTAATGCAGACAAGCTCAGGGAGTAAGATGGAAGAGCTTTTCACCTGTAAATCGATTCCTGCATCAATCACAACTGGAGATTTTCCACCAAGCTCCAAAACAACAGGTGTTAAGTGCTTTGATGCAGCAGCCATCACAATACGTGCCACTCTTCCATTGCCTGCAAAGTCAAGGATTTTTGTTCGGTGTTACTTTAAATCTAGGACTGAGGAAAGAAAAACATCAACAGTAGATCCCTAAAGCATCAGATGATAATTCTACTTGGAAGTAGTTTTCCTTTAGATTAATTAAAAATATTCTTTTCTTGGAGCTGCAGTAATCCTCTTCAAAACTTCAATATTCACAAGGGGAGGGGATTCAGAAAATAACCAGATAGGCAAAGTACCCACTAGTCCTCGATGAATGCAGACTGCAGTCATCTGACATGGCTGACTGCTCCCAGCCCCAACTATTTACACCCTTCTGCAATTTTCTCTTCTAGTCAGGTAATGCTAAAACTAAATGCATAAAGTTTTCACTGGTGCAGACATCCCTGCGGGATTTTCCACTGAAGAAAAATTACTATTTCCAAGGCACTCTAAACACCAAAAGTTAATTTCAAGACAATTTTCAATGTTCTAACCAAATCAAATAGTTCATGCTCAAAAAACATTTTTCATACATCTAAGACATCTTCCACAAAAAAAAAATGGAGTCATTGTATATACTTCCAAGTTCCAATATCCTCTTGCAAGGCCACCAGTCGGTCAATCATCAAAATCACTTGCACCCAAATCCTGCTCGGAGTTCTTATAAATACAATATCACCTTCTCCGATGGAACCGAGAAACTTCAGCCCACCAAGTAATAACAAAACCCCATTCCTCATACAAAAGAAAAGACTTCTTGTATTGCCTTTAGTTATTCTGTGCTTTAAAAGGTAGTTAAGAAGGCTGATATGCACCTATGCTTATGAAAAAGCTACTTCCTAACATTCAATGGTTTTAACATCAAATTTTTCCTGCAACACCTAATTTTTCATTCATTCTTTACTGATGGTAACTGCTAGACTTTCCATTTGTTGATTGTTAAAACATCTGTTTTGCATTTAATGTTCTTTAGATTTCTGAACAGCTAAGTGGATCCAAGAGGATTCATGTCTTGTGGATGTAAACCACCTAATATATTTATACTTGTTTCAAACATCATTATGGCCTAAGCAAGCCACAAATATCCAGTGATGCTTAAAACTAAAGGGATGATTAAAACATTTTCAAATACCTTGAATCAGAAAAACAAATTCTATGTCGCTTGACACTTAAAAGAAATTTCAAAATTTTCTGGAGTATTTCAGAAAACGGCTGAATATTATTGTTCATAGAGTAACTAATAATTTTCTGATTCAAAATGATGATGAAAAAAGAAAAAATAACAAATGCTGAATGTGTAAGAACCTGTATAGAATATTTTGTCCCATTTTTGCTCTAGCAGAGCAGATGTTTCAGCAACAGCCCCCTCAATAACCCTTATGGAAGAGCTATCCAAATATTTTGCAACTAGCTTCGCAAGCAATGAGGATGTGGCCGGAGAAATTTCTGATGGTTTTAAGACCATAGTATTACCAGCAGCAATAGCTCCAACAAGTGGATCAAGAGACAACACTAGAGAAAACATAGGAGAATTTTACTTTGAATATATCATCAGGCTTTAAGTTTAATATATAAGAGTGGAGAAAGGTAAATATACAAATTGTCACCAGGATGTAAACATACAAAAAGGATAATTCCATGCTGAAATTATCAATACAACACCCAGTGGTTCTGACACTATTTCAGCTGATGACGGAAATGTGGTCAATGCAGTCTTTGCCTGCAACAAAACAAGACATGCCATTGAATTCCAAAGGAACAATTAAGATAACAATGAAAAAGTATAAATGGTGGGGAAATTTTTAAAGGAGGAGGGGGAATGGACAAAAGCTCTACCTTTTCTGGTACCATCCAATGTTTCAATTCCTTGAGAGCAATTTTGCATGAGTTTTTAAGCATACCTATCTGAAGAAGAAATCATTTGTGTCAGCTTTAAAAGTAGAATGATATGTGCTT
This sequence comes from Balakata baccata, assembly GCA_949630135.1. Lineage (NCBI taxonomy): Eukaryota > Viridiplantae > Streptophyta > Magnoliopsida > Malpighiales > Euphorbiaceae > Balakata > Balakata baccata. The sequence goes on from CATIWF010234000.1 coordinate 39,900, forward strand.
TATAGAATTTACATATGGTAGAAGTTATTCTTCAGTAGTTGTCTGGAGGCTAGACAACTCTAGTTTATGACCATATCAATTTTTCCTTTTCATACACATACAAATACAAAATGGCTATACTAGTGATACCTGCAAGGCTACAACCAGTGCTTCCATTAGATGTCAAGCAATTCTCCAGCTGAAATTGCTGTAAATTTTGAGATTTGGCAACCTTAGAACCTAAAACCAAGCTAAACACTTGATTCTTAATAGGATACTGATGCAACTGTGTCAGCTGATGTAAACAATCAGACAGCATTGAACTCCAGATTCTAATACTAGCTTTCCAGTCAAGTCATTGAGAGCATTTTGAAACATACTTTCATTCATTTGTTATTTATTTTTTCATTTCTGTAATTATCCATTGATTATCCACAGATTAGCTTCAATAACTTCAAAAGCACCGCAAGTGTGAGACATTTGCTAATATTGAAACTTTCTAATTCACTCCTAAATTAGTATCAAACCCAGCACATAGTAAATAGCTGCCATCAGCCACTTAAAAAAGACGTCTAAAAATATATATATATTGGATCCTCTCCTGCTAGCATAAACCTATGAAGCACGGTCAACTACATAGCGTATCGCGTTTCTGACACATTTTCGACACTGACACGAAACTTTCTAGGTACGTTTTGTAATTTTCAAAAAATTAGAAATATATTTATTTAAGTTAAAAACATATTTTTTCCTTCTACAAAAACTAAAATCTATATGTAACACCAATCATTATTCAATATATTTGATTGTATGTCATTTTTATTTAATTCATATAAAAATAATAACTTGTAATTATATTTTTTATATTTATTTATTTATAAATTTATCCTTCTATTTTTAATATTTACACGTTTCCCCACATATCCGCATCCTATACTTTTTATAAATTTCGTTTCCCACTATCCATATCCATGTCCGTATTCATATTCATATCCGTGTCCGTACTACATAAGCATAAACAAATTGGTCGTGTCTTGACTCAAGAGTTAATAATTTAACCACTTCCTAGAAAGCCAAAAAAGAAATAGCATTTCTTATGTAATTTCCCATTAAAAATTAAATTAAAAATAGATTTTTCAAAATCAAAGACTAGATTAGCATGAACGAACTATTAGGTTCATGCAAAGGGAGGATTTTTTTTTTTTTTGGTACAAATGCAAAGGGAGGAATTTAATCCCAATAGATATATCTAAAAGGAAATTGATCTTCTTCCTGTTTATACACACGCACACCTATATGGACCAAAGGCAATAAACTTAAATACATGAGACCTGCACGTGTTCATTCAGGCCACATATGACATATTATACGTTTATTTGAATCTTTTAGGCAGGGGAAAAGCCTAGTTCTGAACAACAGAGTTAATAAATGCCATTAATGGTACTCCATCCCCGACCATCTGCAAATGAAAATTAGATGTGACTCATAGGACCCGTTACGACTCTTGAGTGACAGTACTCACTGAAAGTCAGAGGCACATTAAGTCACATGAAAGTGAGAGAGAAACTGGAACAAAAAGCAATCCCATAAGTAAACGCATATAAGTCAAAGAATCTAAGAGAATATATAATTCATTAAGTCGTAACAAAGCAGAGGCGACATGACAGGTAATTTGACCCAATCAGGTGGTTGAAATTTCTTACCCGGCAACTACAGTAGAAAATTAATTATCCGGTTCCGCAAACAGATATCCAAAAAATTAAAACACTAAATAATAATAAATATAAAAATTCCATATGCCTCATCTGATCATTGTAAAAACTATACAAGGAAAAAAAAGAAAGATTATATATGTATATTTAAATGGTATATACTTGTAAAATATTAACCTCATAGACGGTGGATTCAAGTTCAGGCTTAGAAAGATCCTGACGAAGAGCTTCAACAATTTCCTTCTCATGATTATCACACAGCTTCACAAGATTCTTCAACTGAGCAACTCTCCATTCGTAGCTCCGAGTTTTACCAGAAGCAAAAGTGCTTCTCAGCTCCTTCATGAAATCATCAGTTGCTTCGACATCGAAAACCATCTTCACCTCTTCGCTCTCGGCCATTTTCACTTAGCTAAAAATCGATACACGCAGAAGAGCACCGTATCCAGAATATCAATATGTACAGATAAAGAGTATACGATAGAGAGAGAGAGAGAGAGAGAGATGACGGTTTTGGCTTTTTAGAACTTACGAAATTTTGCACTGTTCCGGATTGTTTGTGGTGTTATAGAATTTTGGATGCTGAAGAGAAAGAGGCGTGTTTGGATCGGAATGGATTGGAGCATTTGAACGGGGATAGCGAAAGGTCATTTTCGGAATAGGGAAGAATAAAACTATGATAACGTATAAGGGAGAGAGGTGTCTTCCTCACTAGCGGTGTGCGACATTGTCGGCGACGTATTGTGTGACTTCCTTGCCTATGGAAGCTTTCATCAGTTTAGGCAAGGCGGAGTTTTCACGAGCTTGTTTGGCGCGTGAGTTGGAGCTGTTTTAGGTATGGTAAGTAGTTGTCAGCCTTTTCTTTTGTCTGCGGCCTGCCTTATTCTAATTCTTATTGGTCATTACTATTAGCGAGTTTAGCCCGTCAGTATTCTATTTGATGAACCAAAGTATCAGTTGGTTCAACCATATTAGATTTTCTAAATGATATATTTTAAAACTTTTTATATGAAAATTAATAGAAAAAATTATTATTTATCCATATAATTTCTTCCTAATATATTAGTATTTTTTGGAGTTTTAAAATTATATAATTTGGTATAATATATTTTCAGTATTAACCCAATAACTTAAATTTATAGAAAAATAATAATATAATATATCAAAATTTCAAAAAATAAATAATATAATTTTCAAACATCCGTATATTATATCAAATTATAAAAAATAAATAGTATAAAAAAATATTAATATATTATATTGAATTACACGAAACAAATAGTTTTCAAATAAGTATTTATAAATTAGATTTGCAAATCTCGCTTTAGCCAATCAAGCACAATAATTCCGAGGTGCTTAGAATTATTATCAGTTTTTTAATAATAGCCTGAAATTCATTAATAATAAAAAAATTAGTATAGATATATAATCAGAAATAAAATAACATATTCAATAACAATTTGAATTTGATAAATTTTTTCAATAACAATAATCGTAATAAGATAGCACATAAATAATTACGATTCTTATGGTCATGCTTATGATGTTATGTTCTTAAACAAGTTATACTTGATAAATATCACTAAAAATACACTCATCCAAATATAGAATTGCACAATAGACGATGACACGAATCTTCATTCACAAAACTAAAATTCAATGAGAAAACACATAAAAACACAAAAATAAATTGCCGATCTTCTACAAAATGGATTAAAGTCTTATATTTATTGCACATAAATTGAAGAAAAATAACTAAAAGAGTTTTTTTTTTTTTTGAGAGAAAGGAAGAGGGAAACATCAACTGTAATCTAAAATATGACTAGGTGAATTATTATTGAGTATTGAAAAAGGAAAAAAAAAAAAAGCGGTTTATAATTTTTTGATTTAATTCACTAATGTACTAAATTTTTTTCTAATTTTTTCTGAAAAAAAAATATTTTTATTTATTTATTTTCAAAAATATTTTTTTAAAACTTAAAAGAATACAAAAAATAAGAAATTATTTTCAAAAAATGTTTTGCCCAAATGCAAAATCAAATATGCCTATATATATATATATAAACTTTTTTAAAACATTAGATTTTTAACAGATTATTTCATGACTTTTAGCCTCCTAGGGATTACTATATTATCAATAATGTATAGTAAGCATTTTTAATTATACGTGGGAGCAGTCTGCAGGTGGGTATTTCAAAAATAATATATATAGAATTATTAATTTTGACTTAAAAATAATATTTCGCGAGTTGTTCCTTTCTACTATTGATTATTTGCTGTATTTTTTATGTTATTTTAATGAATTCATGTATACATAATTTCTCACAATTATTACAAATAATTGAATAATAATTTAAGCATAAAAAACTTTAAATTCAAATATCCAATAGGGCTTAAATACCATTGTTATACTGTCCCTAAGCATAGACGAAGGGAAGGGAGCTCAAAGGGATCCGGGTCCCCTTGAAACCTAAAAGAAATTTTTCATATGTATAGATGGGTCTTTTAAAAATTTTAATAAATTTTTTTAAAAATATATATTTTACCTTTTTAATTCTGTATAAAATTTTTTTACCTCTCCAATTAAATGTTTCTAGCTTCATTCCTGTCTCTAGGCAGATCATTTTGTTGATTAGGTAAGTTCCTTAATTAAACCATAATAAAATAATAATTTGATCACCAATTGTATGATTTCATAATCTAATATTTTTAAAATATTTAACCCCACAATTAATGAGAAAAAAAATTATAATATTTATTAAAAAATATATATTTTTTTTTGGTTTTAACAAGAGTATGAACACCAATATTATGAAAATATCAGGAGATTAAAACAAAATAAAAAGGAATTACCATGTCATCAGCAACTCATATCAAACTCGTTGACAGCCACTGCCAGAATCTCTCCTAATCTATTGGCGTATTGTTTGGTCAGCGCTAAGAGCTCAAGAACATGACACGTTTAATATATTTGTTTATTATAAATTATAGATTATTTTTAAAAAATAATTAACTTATATTTTTTATTATGATTATATTTATTATGGTTTATTTATCAAAAATATGAATTACAGTATATCTTTTTTAAAGTATATTTTTAATTAATATAATAATATATTAAATAAAATCAATAACTTCAATGGTATTAATTTGCTTATATTCATGAGAAGGAGATAATGACGAATTATTTTACATTTTACATGGCGAGAAGGTGGCTGGTAACTTTAATTCAATGGTTGTGATCTTCCCTCTCAAATCTAACGGCTCGATAGCTTTCGTATTGATACAGAAACGTGTGGCAAAGAACGACTCAAATTTAGGTATTTCCGTTGGGAGGGAGACAGCCCTAGCCGGTACAACCAAAAGAATTATTTCTTTTTGTTGTCAAATTCTAAAATTGGATATACCAAACTCAACTGCTATTTCGCACGCTACGGTACATTTCTGCCAACTGTGTGCGACACATAAATGCATGGATGTAAAAATCAGTACGATGTGGTTGGTTCAACTGAAAAAATAGAAATTAGGTGTGAAAACTATTAATCCAGCCGGTTCAATTAGAAAAAAACAGAAACCGGCTAGATTTGGGCGATTTTCACAATTTTTTTTATTACTATATAATTGCCACTTATTCCTTCATGCTATGATTTGATTTTGCTTTTAAAAACTATAATAAGTTTAAAATAAGAATACTATAAGTAATTTAGCAACTTTATGTATATTCTAAGCTTAATAATATATAATATATATTTTTTGTTATGCACTACACTGAAGCAAATAAATATGGGAAAATTATGTACAATTACATGTGATAACTTTTGAAGGAACTAAACGAAGATATGAGCAATTTTAAGGTGTATCCGGTGTACCGTGTACCGGGTGTTTTAAAATTATTGGATTATAAACTTTTAATCTCATCCGTTGAAAATGAATAGTTGAAATTAAAAGTTTATAATCCAATGATTTAAAAGCACCAGATACACGGTACACCGGGTGCACCACAGAAGCCCTTAATATGATATATATAATCACAACAATTGTTTGATAAATTTGAGGAATTTCACTTTTGTGTTTAATGGAAGGCCAAATATATAGGTTTTTTTTTATTATATTATGGATATTACTCTTTTTTAATATATTATTGCTTATAAAACAGACAATCCAACACACAAGGATAAGATTTTCTTTAAAAGTAAAGGTACAGGTAGGGATAAGATATGTTTTAGTCCTTTTAGCTACACTTGTAGCTTTCAATCGTCCTTTTTGATATACGAGACAAATTATACTTTATTGACTTATTATATATGAGATAAATTATACTTTATGAAAATATAGCATATGGCGGCTTGTTCGATTCCAATTCGACCTTAAACCTGTAATTCATTGCCTTTACCAATTCGTTAGTCGGACCGATTTTTGCAACATTTCATAAATGTAATAAACTCACTCTAAAAAAAATTTACTATCGAATTTTTATACTATTGAAATTTTTTAAATTGATATCACGATTACTTTTGTTCATTATTTTTTTTTAAATGTTAATTGTCCCACCAATATTAGAATTACATTGTATATAATTTGTATTAATACTTATACTTAAATAATTCACCTATTTATATTAGGAAATTTTATAAAAATAGAAAAAAACGGATAAATATTTATAAAAATATTATTTTTAAAGTTTTTTTTTTAAATCTCGGGCGCATGAATTTTTTTTTTCAAAAATATTATTGCGTCTAAAGTTATTACGAAAATGTCAACAATCAAGATTTACCAATTGTTTAAATAAAATTAATAAAAATTGAAATTACAAAAAATTTATCAAAAATTTACTTAAAGTTTACTTAAGTTATACAAAAAATTTATCAAATATTTACCAGAAAACTAATTAAAATTAAAATCGAAAAAAATTTACTTAATATTTATCAAAGTTTACTCAAGACTTATTCAATGTTTACCAAATATTTACTCAAAATTTACTATAAAATTAAAAAAAAATAGAAGTTATAAAATGTTTATTAAAAATTTACTTAAGGTTTACTCAACTTTATATTCAATATTTAACAAAAAAATTAATAAAAGTTAAACTTACATAAGATTTGCTTAAAATTTATCTAAAAATCATTAAAGATTTACCTGAGATTTACCACAAAAATTAATAAAACTTGAAGTAACAAATGATTTATCAAAAATTTATTTAAGATTTACTCAAATTATACCCAAAATTTATCTAATTTTTACAAGAAAATTAATGAAAATTGAAGTTACACAAGATTTACTAAATAATTACTCAAGTTTTATTGAAGATTTACTAAATATTTGCCAAAAGTTTGCATGAGCTTCACCAAATGTTTACCTAATATTTACCAAAAATTTACTAAAAGAATATTTAATATTTACTAAAGATTTGTCCAAAAGTTTACCTAAGGTAAAAATATTAATTAAATTGCTTAAATACAAGTTTACATATTTTTTTAGTAATTAAGATTTGCTCACAATTTATTTTGGTAAATAAGTTAATTAAATACAAACATACATGTTTTTTGGCTAATTAAGTTAATTAAACAATGATTAAAAATAAATAAATATATGCATAAGAACAATTGGTGGACATACAAATTAATGAAATTTTTAATCATTGTTTAACAAATGAAATATGACTATTTTATATCTTAATTAGATGAAAAATATGCTACATCCACAAGTAAAATTTAATATTTAAAAAGAAAAAAAAATTGGTAAAAATAAAAGAAAAAATAGAATGAAAATTCTGACAACAGTAAAAATGAAAAATACTTTTAAAAATAATTTTGTTAGCAAAATTCATCTTTATATTATTCAATTTATATTAAAATATTAATATAGATAATATAAGATGGTACAAAATAAATTAACCTATGTATGGAAATTGATTTTTTAATACATATTGCAAAGGTAGGATAACTCATAACTTTGAATGCTGTAAGGTTATGGTTTTGCGTGATGAAGACGAAATATTAGATTTGTTAAATGAAGAATTATTTTGGAAATTGAATTGTATAATTCTCAAACTGACTATCCTTGATCGCAAAATTATTTTAATTTGCCTAACTCTTGTTTTTTTGTGAACATATATAAATAATTCAGGATAGTCAAGGCCGCCCCAAATGACTGATTAGATCCTTCCACTTTCAGATTAGTGACTTCCTAAATTTCTCCATATAATCAAAGAAATATGATGAGTATTTTATTAGAAAAAGAAAAATTTTAAAATTTATTGAATTGAAATATTAAATTCATTATATAAATAATATAAATATGAGGCACTGAATAAAAATTTGATAACTTTAATATATGAGACACATTACTGCTAACAATAAAAAGGTATATAGAATTGTTGTTAAATATCGAAAAAACAAATTTATGATTTAAAATATATATATATATATATATAATAAAAAGGAGTATCGAATTGTTATTAAGTACTGAAAAAACAAATTTTAAGTGTATAGAATTGTTGTGAAGTATGAAAGAATAAATTTAGAATTTAAAATATATATATATATATATATATATATATATATATATATATATATATATATATATATATATTCACGTGTAATGCGAAACAGAGTGAAAAATAGAACAATGGCTATAACCCAAATATTAATTTAAAAATTTGAATCAATCTCCTAACTATGTTGTCATTATTAATGGATATTGGTAAATGTAAATACAATTGTGTCAGTTAACAAGTTACAAAGGCTCTGTTTTCCTTTAACTTGATATCTATTTATTAGTTTATTGAAGGAAGCAAATATTCAATATTGGAGACTATTATAATATAAAAAATGAGGAAAAAAAAAAAAAAGTAGAAGACAATGAATCCATCGAGTTTATGTTGCTTTTTTGTTCCTTTTTGTCTTCATCTCATCGAATGCTATCCCATCCCACCTAAATTATACTATTAGTTTATTATGTTACCATAATTCATATTAAAATTATAGTTAAAATTTTTATGTTTTTGATTGCTAAATATTTGAAATTATAATTAAAATATTGAATAAGAACTAAATATTTTTCAGAGGAATTTTGACTGTTTTTAATTTTTTATTTCCAAAATATAGATTTTTTTTAATTTTATTATTTTGCTTTTCAATTTTAACTTTTTTTTAAATATTATTTTATTATATAAAATGTATTGTACAAGCACGTGCTAAGACAATACACTTAAGTGAAGTAAGAGTAAACATTTAATATACTTGGGCAGCATGCAGTATTAAGATGAATAAATTTTGGATAGCACGCTAACATTAAAACAACAAATTAGTATTGAGAATGATAAATTTTGTATAGTACGCTGGCCTTGATATGGATAATTAGGTATATTTTAGATAATCCTTTGGTAGCATACTAACTCCAAGAAGAGTAAATATTTATATATATTTTAGATAAATTTTGAATATACTTTAAATAATATGTTTATGCTGAAAGATAAATTTTGAATATACGAGGAAAAAAAAAAAAAAATCCGATGAGTTTTCCATTTGCTAGCACATTTGAAATTTTAAAAAGTTTTAGAATTTCCGAAAGAACTTTTAAGTGGAAAATATTTGAGTGTATTTTTTTCATTTTCGAAAATTTTTTTTTAAATAAAAAATCTGATTGAAGATTCAAATTTGAATACCAGATGAATACCACTAAATTGTAGATTATTAATTGATTAAAGCTTACTAGTAATTGTTTATGAACTCCAATAGGAAGCAAAATTCCATTTGGTAATTGAAAATTTGAATTCATAAACTTAACATTTTGAGGTAGTGTGAAAGGAATAATCGGCCTATTTCTGTTCCAGTTTAGTAAACACTTGACAGCAGTCGAAGACATAAGCCGCGAAAATTAAACACTATAAAGTTACAATATGTTATAAATCCAACCCCATTCCCAAACGACACCGAATAAGCGTGTGCGTGCCATAGGCCCAGTGCTACGAATCCCAAACAAGAGAAACAAATGGCAGATAGCTTGTCGCAATTGACACTATCGCAATCGCCAATGGCTTCGCTCACTCGCGCCGCCGCCTCTTCTCGTCTCCTCCCCTCCGCCTCTCGTGCACGAGTTTCCATTTCGTCTTCTCCACTCTCTCTCTCCTCTTCTTCCTCTTATTCTTTTTCTCCCCTCAAATGTCTTCGATCTTCTCCTTTTGTACCTCATGTCTTCTTAAATCAGGTCTCTTATCACTTCATATTTATATATTTAGGCATCAGCGCAGGTAGTTGTGGTTGTTCGTTTTTCTGATGAATTTGGCTCTTTACTGAGTGCAGACTGGATCATCGATGAGCACGGTGGCTACGGCGTCGGATCATGCTCAGCTGAAGAGTGCGAGAGAGGATATCAAAGAGCTTCTCAAGTCTACGTTCTGCCATCCTATTTTGGTATTTTTTCTTTCTTGCTATTATGTAGTGTGTACATCTGTTTATAGGTGAATGTGAGCATTTCTATGCTCGCATTTTCGAGCACTCTCTTTGGTTAATATGCTTCATGATTTGATCTATCTGTTTATTTATGTAGCTTACATGCTGTTATTGTAGATATCTGAGTCTAATTTTGTCGCTTTATTATGTTACAATACAAATGTATGGTCAAGTTTTTTATTTTTTAAATCCGCATTCGCGAACAAGCTTATATTTAGTATTTATGCTCCTGCTATATCCGTGTCATACATGTATTAGATACCGGTACTCCTCAAGTTTGCGTCCATAATGTTTTCTTATAAGTGCGCATAAGACCTCAAAACTTGGAAATTTTGCCCCTGTTTAGTTGTTGAATACAAGTCTAATTTTCCAGAAAATTATTCCAAGAAAATTGCATAGCATAATTTTGGAACATATATGCAATTTTCTCGACAATATATATAAAAATTCTGCTATATTGTGAAGAAAATTGTTGATTACAAGTCTTTCTTCAGTAAAAAAATCAGGATCAATATATATATATATATATATATATATTGTTCATGTTCTTTCTTTTATTTAATCAGCAACTTCTATAGTGAAATAAAAGTTTGTCTTAATTTTAAAATGTACTGTAAATATTTTATGACAATTGTCATGTTATTTTTTGATCTAAAAAGTGTCTTTACGTTGATAAATGCTGTACTTAAATAATTTATCTTTTGAATATAAATACAACCTGTTAACAGAAAAAAAAAGAGTAATAAAAAATTTGAAAAAGGACAATTAAAGAGCGAAATCATTGTAAAAATTTAGACAGATAAACATGTTCTCTAACTTTCTTTTTCCCTTTTAGAAAATGAAAAATTGGAAAACTGAAAAATAGAAAGAAAATTCGAAAATGTTATGCACACCTAAACAAGGCCTTGGTTTTGTCAAAAAATATTTCTGTTACTTCCCAATTCAATCAAGGGTTCGCCTCAAATTTCATTTAAAGTTCATCCTTTTTGTACCAATGTAGTACCAAAAGAAAATGAATATGAAATTTTTGTAAAACAAAATACTTGGAGAGAACTATTATCTGTTTGAACACAGAATCTTAAGATGTGTACAAATAAATTGTATTTTTAAACATCATCCTCTCCCATCATGTCTGTGTTCCCTACATATCTGATACACATATGCCCCATTGGGACAAAATACAGCTGTTAGAGACAAGATATCCAAAAGGGAAATTGCTGAGTTGGAAGGAGGCTTTAGCCATAGCCCTTTCAAAATATACCATGGGGACTTTTGTTGATTCGTGCTTATTATCAATTTATTAACTTTTGATAGTGACATGGATTCTAACCTTTAAGAACTAAACCTTTGAATCCAATAAGTTATTGCCACTATATTTTTGGGCTTCATTGCTTAAGTACATAAAAAAGTTTCATTGAGTGATGACTTCTAATTTATTTTTCTAATTGCAGGTTCGTCTGGGGTGGCATGATGCTGGTACATATAACAAGGACATACAAGAGTGGCCAAAAAGAGGTGGAGCCAATGGAAGTCTCAGATTTGAAATTGAACTGAAACATGTAGCCAATGCAGGTTAGCATTTCACAGCACATGTTGACGTAGCTGGCTTTGTATTATTTGTTCATAATGAACTGGCATTTCAGGTCTGGTGAATGCATTGAAGCTCCTTCAGCCTATCAAGGACAAGTATTCTGGTGTTACATTTGCAGATTTGTTCCAGTTGGCCAGTGCTACTGCTATAGAGGTCTTTCTTTCTCTCAACATGATATTATGATTTTTAACTTGATTCACAAAACTTGCTATTGATTGTAAACTTTAGGAAGCTGGAGGCCCCAAAATCCCCATGAAGTATGGCCGTGTGGATGTTTCATCACCTGAGGAGTGTCCAGAAGAGGGAAGGCTTCCTAGTAAGTGCATTGTTTTTAGTTTTGTTCTTTTTAAAAGGTGTGCTTTCTTATTTGTAGTTTCCATTTTAAGATGCAGATTTATGTAAAATTCTGCTGCTGCTTGATGACCTAAATTGAGAAACATTAGTATAATTGTATGAATATTTTTTTCTCTCGATTCTTTTCAAAAAGAAAGAGTCATAGTCATAGTCATAGGTATTTCTGGTGCTACAATGCTATCAAATGTTTGATGGACCGCAAGAATATGCCTTATTTTTCGTGCCTGATTTTGAATTTGGGATTGCCAAGAAGCATCCTCATTATTCTAATATACTACAGTATATCAGTCCACAGTCTTGGTACATATATATCAGAGGATTAGGTCTCAAACTTTTCTCTGCAAATATTAAACCAACTTTGATATATATAGAAGATCAAATTTTGTCATCTTATTATTGATCTTTCACCAATGAAGATACTATTCCATCTGCTGGTGTATAAATTGTTTTCATCTAATTTTCCATCGTATATTTAGAGCTATTAGTTTTTTATTGTTGGATAAACAAATTCATCAATGCTCCATGCTGTATAACTATTCTTATTAGCTATTGAATTTCAGTTTTCTACCCTGAAATTTTCAGTAACTGACATAAATAATGGTAGCTTCAGATGTCTTCTTCTTTTGAAATTAAAATACTTAAGGCTGTTGGATCCATATGACCTTTTCCAGATTAGTTTGCTTTAGTTTTATTTTTGTTTTCTGTTTCCTCTAGTTATCTGAGGCTTCCTGTGGATAACGTTAACATTTGCTTCAAGTTAGTGACTGATTTTATGGAATCCTTAGGTGCTGGGCCCCCTAAACCTGCTGATCATTTACGAGAAATTTTCTATAGAATGGGATTAGATGACAAGGTAACATTAATTGCACACATACTTTATCATTAATGTTGTCTCAATGTGTATCTGGTGGTTGTTGCTGAATGCTTTTATCTTCAGGATATAGTTGCACTATCGGGTGCACACACTTTGGGAAGGTCCAGACCAGACCGCAGTGGCTGGGGAAAACCAGAGACAAAATACACGGTACTAAACCATAATCCTTTGATAAATTGGATGTAGTACAATTTAATTTTCCTAGTCACTTAAATTGGACATTTGTCATATCAAATCTTTAATTCAGATTTTACTGCCAATGAATAGCATGCGATTAATTGTACTTTATCATAAAATATATGCAAAAGATTTTTAGCCATTTATTACGCATGCATACAGGCACATGCTAGTGCACCTCTGCACACCCATTTGGTGCTGTGACAACTTTCGAATTCTCTTCCCTGTCCTCTTGTTTGATATCATATTTGTGTTTTCCCCCCTTCTTTTATTTTTATTTTTTAGTTTTTTGCATTATTGAGTGTAAAACTTTGGACAAAAAGTTGCAATGCGCTACTTAAATCATAAAGATTTAGGTGGTCAAAGCTTATTGGGTTCATTTTCCTGTCTTAAGAAAGTATATGTTTTTGTTTAACACCCTGGCATCATACTTTAATAATGTACTCTAAAAAAGGATTTTTCAATTTCATTTATATGATGAATTAGTTGTTCTCAGATTATTATGCATTTTTCAAAACTCTTAATACCATTGCAATTTCTTCCCATGCATAATTGCTAAAAAATATCTTAAGAAGAAAAAATTTCAGAACATGTATTTTTTTATCAAAACATGTGGTTTGAGATACTAAATCTCTCTATTAACTTATATATACAAACGCAAGAATGCAAATATTTGGTTTCCATTGTTCTAATTTAATCTATACTTTGAGCTTTTTGATGCATGATCTTTATCATGTTTTTGGTTGAGACTTGTTTGTGTGCATGTGCATAATTATACATATCTAGATGCTGGAACAAGAAGAGTTAGGAATTCATGTTGTGTTTGCTGCATGACAGAAAAACGGTCCAGGAGCGCCAGGAGGACAATCTTGGACAGCAGAATGGCTTAAGTTTGACAACTCCTACTTCAAGGTTTGAAATTAGAATGTTATAGCAGAAGAAAATATTTTCGTGCAGAAGGGTGGTAACTGGTAATTCCTTTTTGCTGAATGTGATTGATCTGTGCAGGATATTAAAGAGAGAAAGGATGAAGACCTACTTGTATTGCCAACTGATGCTGTTCTTTTTGAAGATCCTTCATTCAAGGTAAATTAGTTATGATTGAGAGTAAGATGGGTGACATAGAAAAATTCTTTTACCTAAGCAATGGGAAAACTGCAGGTATATGCTGAGAAATATGCTGCAGATCAGGAGGCATTCTTCAAGGATTATGCTGAATCCCATGCCAAGCTCAGCAATCTTGGAGCCAAATTTGATCCTCCAGAGGCTTGTTATCAATTGTCATGAGTGCTTGTATTTAAATGCTAGATTTTTGTTCCTATTCAAACTCTATACTTTAGCTCACTTTTTCTTATGTTTATCACCATCGCCTTTAAAATACTTGTAATGTCCTGGAGAAGTTTTAACCAAGGATATAGATCCCAATTTTTTCGCATAAAATGTTTGTGATATTCATATTATTATGGCTGATGTAAACAATTCTCAGCCAGTCTCAAAAAGAGCCTATGTTTAATAATAAATTAAATGCAACTACATATGCATGTAGTGATTCTTTCTTGGATTCAGCTTAACTAGTTCTGACCACTCAGGTTTATACGCATCATGTGCAGATATGCAACTTTATATTTTTGCTTTCCTTTTAATTTACTTACCAGAATTCCATTAGTAAATTAGATGTAAAAGATGATAGAGTGGGAGAAAGTTGGTATAGCTGATTGGTTAATTTGATGATCAGGGATCGTTTTAGATGGTGTTGCCAGAGAGTAGTTTGTTGCAGCCAAGTATTCAACTAGAAAGGTTGGGATCTGAGAAAGTTGCTTCATTATATATTTTATTTAATAAATATCATATTCCTAGATTTTCTTGGTTGGATGGAAGATTTTTTGGAAGAAATGAAATTATATTTTTGCAAATTATTTATTTTTTTTTCACATTTCATGATGTGCTGCAGGATTAAGAAACAAGTTTCTTGTTTTCTACTGCCGTATCTTTTAAATTGCCAATCCTATGAAATGACATCTAAAACTTGGCAGTCAAACTGAGGGAGAAAGGAATAAAATTCAACAAGTGTTCCCTGTTTGAATTGCAGAGAGAACTGTCAGAGGCTATGAAGCAGAAGATACGAGCTGAGTATGAAGCAATTGGTGAAAGCCCAGATAAGCCTCTACAGTAACTATTTCTGAATATAATGATTGTGATAGCAGTTTTGGCATTTTTGACATCCCTTGTTGGAAATTAAGTTTTCATTTTAAAGGATTTTTAAGAAATAGTATTGTTTTTTAATATGCACATTCATATGCTGAGTTAATACTAACTCTAGAACATGTGATTGAGTGAAAAATCCACTTTTGTTTATTTGCAGATAAATGTGCTTTAACTTTTATCTGCTACAATTAGTCTGTCCATTTGGGTTTAGTCTGAAAATAGTATCTTATATGCTCGAATTCATTGTAAAAAAGGTAAATGGGGTCCGTACGTGACTTGAAGTGTTTTGGAAGTGTCTGTTAATTGTATAATCTTTGGAAATTTTCCGTATAGTTCGGGAAGTTTCATCATCAGTGCAAACCCTTCAACGGTTTGTTGGATTGCATTTTATAGTTTTTTCGACTTTTGGAATTTAGTTGCATTGTAGATATAGCTAGTGGATGATTGACTACTCAACAGGAGATGATATACAGGTTTTGGTATGTCCACCATAAGGCAGAGATATACATTTGACCTTTTTATTATTGAGTTCTTGAATCCGTGGACATATTCAATTTTAATGTGATAAAGCTGTGTTCTAGGCAAAAGTAGTCCTTGATTTTGATCTCAATGGTGTAAAATTTATTTAGCTTTGTTATTCAGTGTGTGATACCTTATTTATTGGCGAGATAGGGAGAGAGAAAATAGAGACAGTGAAACAAGAATTTCATTAAAATAGTCAACAATACACAATTTTGCACTGTCACCTGCAAGTTACAATGTGCTGCCAAGTGAAATTATATTTTCTCCTCAATTAAAGCTGTTCAAATGCTAACACATCTTCCTTATCCGTCGTGAAAGGATGATTCAACAGCATGTCTGCTGTCCACCTCCTCTTGTAGTCCCTATCCAAACACCTGTTCAAGAAGTCCTTTGCATTCTCTGATATATCATCAGGTATAACAGGATATCTACCCTCTTTCTCATCCGCTAGATAATTATACAACTCCTCAAAATCTATGTAGTCCCCCCAAGTTGGCTGACCCGATATCATCTCAAGCACAACGCAACCTAAAGACCATATATCCAATGCGGGTTCAATTACCCTATCCTCAACAGATTCAGGTGACATGTAGTAAGGATCCCCTCTAAATTTTGAAGCTTTTCTCTTTTTTAGATCAGTTTGGTCTTCTCCAAGCTCCTTTGCTAAACCAAAATCTGCAATTTTCAGCCGAGTTAAACCTTGGTCGGAAGGAAAAACCAGAATATTTTCAGGTTTAAGGTCGCAATGAACAATTTGAAGACGGTGCATGAACGACAATCCTTTGAGAATCGTTCGAGTGTAACGTTGAACATACAACTCGGGTATTCTTTCATCATATTGAATCATCAAATCAAGAAGAGAACCACCGGGAGCATATTCCAGCAACAAGTTGTAGATGGGAGTATCAAATTCAAGGCTCAAACTTTCCCCATAACATTTGATAATTTCATCACAGCCAACAAGACTCTCTAATATTCTGTTTTCCCTCTGCAAAGACCAGCAATCTTTCATAGCTGTAGACTTCACAGCTAATAATTGCGAACTTGGACTCTTAGGTATCGCCATATCTACCCAACCAAAAGAACCCTCCCCGAGTCGTCTTCCCCTCACCCAGTTCATCTCTACGATAAACAAGGAAAATAGGCTAACTACCTTCCTTCTTGAACTGAAGAAATAGGCTAACTGCTGAATTTATGTACAACAAAAATCCAAATCCAACTAGGAAAATGGATTATTATTATTATTATTATTATTATTATTATTATTATTATTATTATATCTTCAATAAAAATCACTTGTAAATGTGTTAATATTAACCAAATCCAACTGGGATTTGGACTAAAATGTGAAACATGTTACATATGTACAATGTAGTGATGATTCAACTTGCAAGTGCATCTCGTGAGTGGTAATAATATTGTAATAATATTAGATTTTCTATATTTATAGAAGTTTATAAATAATGTGATCGATCTGATTCTAGGTAAAAACTACAACTGTATATCTTGTTGTGTTTTGATACATTTTTTATACTGCTACGTTTCTGACACCAATACTAAACATCTCAAGTGTATTTTGCAATTTTTAAAAAATTAACAACACATTTTTTTAAGTTAAAAACATGTATTTCTTTGTAGAAAATCTAAAATTTATACGATATCAATCATTATTCAATAAATTTAAGTGGATGTTATTTTTAATAATTTTATATAAAAATAATAACTTATAATGTAATTATGAATTTAGTTATTTATAAATTTATTTCTATATTTTTAGTATTTATATGTTTTTTCTTTATATTCGTGTAATATAATTTTTATAAATATCATTTCTTAATATTTTTATTCATATTCCCTTGTCGTGCTATACTTACTTATGATCTTTGATTATGTGTTGTAGAGGATCAAATTGAAGTTTATATTTAAAATTATACCATTTTAATTATCGCATGAAACTACTTCATCTTCTTCTTCTTCCTTGTCCGTATGGAAGGATCATTCAACAACATATCTGCTGTTCACGTCTTTTAATAAACCAAATGAAAACACTTGGTTCAAGAAATCCGTAGCATTATCAGATATACTATCAGGCAAAATAGGGAATCTCCCCTCTTCTCACTCACCAGATAATTGTGCAAATCCTTCAATTCTGTAGAAACTCCCAATAAATCTCACAACTTGTATCCAGTCATCATCTCAATAACAAGGCAACCTAAAGACCCTATATCCATCGCAGGTCTTATGACTTTATGTTTAACAGATTCAGGAGACATATACATTGGTGTCCCTCTAAAATTATACTCATGGGTTGTCTGAGGTTCGTTTTCTTCTGGGTCCTTAGCTAACCCAAAATCTGCAATTTTGAGCCGATTTAAGCCTTGCCCATATGGAAAACCCGGGATATTTTCAAGTTTAAGGTCGCGATGAACAATCCTGCATTTATGCATAAAGGATAATCCTTTGAGGATCATTTTAGTGTATTCTCTGATTTGGGATTCTGGTAAAATTCCGCCATTTTCATTCACCAGACACCAATTAATTCTAAAAGATCGCCGCCGGGAGCATACTCCAACTCTAAGTTACAGGCGGTAGTGTCAAATTCAAGGGTCAAACTTTGGCCATAGCATTTAATTTTTCAATTCTCTAAAATCTTCAAATTGGAGAAAATGAGCTTTAGTCTGACATGTGTTGTCAATGGTCAAGAAATTGGCAGCTTTTGGCTTCAAAGGCCGAATTGAAAAGCCAGAAATGCTATAAACTTTGCTACCCCTAAAACTGAAAAGAAGCAAAAGAAAAAGAAGGCCAAGTAATCATAGTTGTGCTGCCATTTCTTGAAGCACATGGGTTCCTTTGTTAATGATGGCTTCATGGATTCATCATTGCCTTTGGTTGTTTTTGTTCATATTATAAAATAATTATGAAGCGGATTCATTATTGCAATACATATCCTTATCACATACATGTAGAAACTCACGTAATATCCAATTATCCATTGCCAGTCATTTTCTTTAATCTTTATAAGCCTTCCTTGATAAACCCATATGAGATTTTCTTGTGCATTAACTTTATGTCTTTAATGTTCCTCCTTATATGGCGGAAGAAATTTTTTTCACGAAAAAAAAAAAAAAAAAACTTTAGAAGAAGTGAATGTGTTAATATATAACTCTTCCATCTTAATAATAAATTTTGAGTTCAAGTTCTAAATATATAATTTTTTTTAAACTTTTGAGAAAATATTTTACCGTCCGACATACTCTGAATTAATTAGACTAATTCCAATACCGAATTAAAAAAAAAAAAGAAGGAAAATGCTATATAATATGTACATATAGCAGCACTATTCTTACTAACTAAAATTCAACCTTGATACTCCTCTAATACCAATAAAATCTCCACTCTTTTAATCCTTCGTAAGCAAGAATATCAACATTGATGAGCTTCTAATTGCAAAATAAATGGTAAGGGAGTAAAGGTAGAGGAAGTGGAAATGGATGGAGAAGTGGTAAAATAAGAGGGTAAATTACCATTTTCCAGGGTGAAAAATTATGCTTTTCCAATAATATTTTCACAGAAAGTTAATAATATAATTATTAATGGAATTATGCTATCAGAACACACAATGGATTAGAGATTTTTCTTTTTGGAAAAAAATGGGCAAAACAATTTACCCGCTGGAAAGTGGCTTTGTGTCTCATTTGTTTGGAACAGAATAAATAACCTTAAGAAGATATCATTACTTTATGGAAAGCCACTTTTTTTGAAATATAACTTTTGGTAAAAGCCAATCGAGGAAATAATAGTAGCACTCTTCATGCCAAAATTTTAGATTAGTTTGTTTCAAAACTATTCATATAAATTTGAAATTGTTAGAAACAATTAATAAAATAAGAAAATTAATAAACTTGATGAAATAAATACATGTAAAAGTGGGTGAATTTCATCAACAGTACCTCAATTGTGTAAATTATAACAACTCAATACTTTAAATATTATTTGTAATACAAATGTACTCCAGTTATATAAATTGTAAAACTCAGTATCTCAAAAATTATTTGTAACACAAAAATATCTCAACTTTTATTTTATAACTAGATAATACTTATGTTTAATACTTCAAATATTATTTGTAATACAAAGGTACTCCAATTATATAAATTGTAAAACTCAGTATCTCAAAAATTATTTATAACACAAAAATATCTCAACTTTTATTTTATAACTAAATAGTACTTATGTTTTCAGTTATTATGGCTAGTATAATATTGTGTTTAGAAAAAACGCTTTTCAAAAAAAAATTTGTATTTTTAACTTTTTTGAGTTTTAAAAACTGTTTTTGGTAAACACAGATAAATAGATATTTTTTCCAGAAGCAGATTTGAAAAAAAAAAATTCATAAAAAATTAAAAAAATTAGTCAATTAAATCGAAAAATTTAAAATTTACTTTTGGAATACTCAACAGCACTTTTAAACACCTCTTTAGTTTTTCTAACAGAAGTATGACATAAAATAACCAGATAAATTTTAATAAAAATAAAATCAATTGTAATACTCAAGCAGCAAATTTAAAATTTATCTGATATACATATTATAACTAATTTTATTTTTATTAAAATTTATCTGATATGAATATTTCGTATCACACTTACATTAGAAAGACTAACAGCTAAAGACAAAAGTATTGTTTAATTGCAAAATAAAAATTGAGATACTTTTATATTACAAATAATTTTTGAGATACTGAATTATTACGATTTACATAATTTGAATACTTTTGTATTATAAATAATTTTTCAGATATTTAATTGTTACGAGTTATATAATTGAACTACCGTGGTTGAAATTCACCATATAAAAGTTGATTCACAAAAAAAAAAAAATCAAAGTAATCAATTAAGAATTAAAATTATCACATGAACTTCTAAAAATCCAATAACTCTAGGGCTTCAAGATTATACTATATGTTCCGCAGTACAATTAATGTTTTTTTATATATAAAAACATTATTAATTAATTAATTTTCTATCAAGAAAATAAATCCCACAAACTTATGATTTTGTATCCTCAAGTGGGAACATGGGTTAATGATACCCATTATTGATAAAGACAGAGAGGATTCCAATTAATTAAAAAGCTATTCAATTCTTAGGAATCATCAAATTTCACACTATTCTAAAACCCTCTTTGGCAATAAAAAAGAGAAATACAATACATTTCCTTCTAGCAAGCGTTGCGATTTTGACTTCAAAATTAAATTCCAAAACAAGAAAAGTACATTCTATGGAAAAGTTTCGACAGTATTTTTTTTGAATTTCTTTTCTGTTTCGTACTATGATTATTTTCTTTGATAATGTCCCACCATTATATAGATTAGATATTAATTAGGTTAAGGGGTTGAATTTTAATTTGTCTTATTTGCCAATATATATATGATTGTGATGAAATTCCAATGTGAAAATGAGAAAACTAATTAATTTTGGGTTGGAAAATTAAATTAAGACTAAAAAGGGTAGTTTGGTGCGTGGGAGGAATTAGCCAACATTTTCTAACGCCGCGAATCTCAAGTTTGTGGGCATGATAATTCATAATTTTTCTCTATGTTGAATGGGGAAAATATAGAGACAATATAGGCTTAATCTCATTAACTTCGCTAAATTTAAAAATTAAAATTCCAGCTCAACTATTGCTATTAATTACTTTTCTATTAAATTAAATTCATTCAATTTTTTCTTTTCACATTTTATGATAAATTTATTATTTATGTGCTTGAAAAAAAAATTCAAGATGTAATTAAAAAAATTGTACTTAACCTTCAAAACTACAAAAATAATTTTGTATTGTATATTGAGATTAAATGAAATATTTTTTACCCAATTAAATTTATTAAAAACTGAATTAGTAATATAATATCATATAATGAAAACAACTTCTGCTTATAAATAAAAATTTAATTTTTATAAAATTTGTAACGCCGTGCGAATGAAAATATGCAATAAAGAGGGAGGAATTTTCTTATTAAAAAAGCGAAATTCTTAGATACAAATACAACAAATCATATGTCTGTTTAAAATAATAAGAAACTCGAGGCCATCAAAATGTGGGGGCCACGTGAAGAAAAACTAAGCGAAGCTTCCAATCAGATCTGGATTCCCGACACGGGCATTTGAAGTCAAAGTTGGTTCAGTTATGAGAAATGTTCCCGTGCTTCACAGTGTAGGGTACATCACGTGCTTACGTTATGTCCCATTATTTATTTTAGATGTCGATGACTCCCGCATTTTTCATACCCCGGGCAATCTGGACACTCTCTTTTTGTTGGCGGTCTTAGATTAATTCTGTACGAAATTTAATTATAGTTAATATTTTCCCCCATTTCCAATGATATATTTAGAGAGTATTTGAGACGCTCGTCGAGTGTTTTAAAACTATATCTTAAAATTTTTATTTAATTAACTGTTTTTTATTAATTTTTTAAAATTTATTTAAAAAAAAATCTATATACATATTTCTATCCAAAAGCACTCAAAAAATTAAAAATACATAATTTTTTTTAAGAAGTATTTTTTTTAAATACAATGTCAAATGACCCTTTAATAGGATTTAAATTCAATAATTTTTTTTAATAAATTTAGTTTGTATTATCGATTGAGTTACAATTATTAGGTATTCTCTAATCTATTATCCATTATTTAAATAGAAAAAAAATATGAGTATAAAATAAAGAAGATATCTTACTTTATTCCATTTGAAAATAAGGAGAGGGAAAAAAAGACTAATGCAATTTCAATGTTGCTAATAGAATTAATTTTTTATCCAACAAAAAGAATTGATACTTTCTGTAGCCATCTCATATGTATTTGTTTATTTAACTCTCAAATATTGAAAATTTGTTCTCAAAGACTAAAATCAATTGGTTTCATCATCAGAATCTTTTTAATTTAAGACTTCTCGAATTGAGCTCTAGTAATTTCAAACAAGCTAGGTCAAAAGTTTAATTGCAAATTAAAATAATAACGATCAAATACTTAATTTATATACATTTTTAAAATCACTTTACCAACTTGCCATGGATCTTGACCCTTCAACCTTCATTATACACTTCAAATTTAATTAAAGCTTCAGACAAATAGTTGACAATTAATTAATTTAGAAGCTAATTGACAATTAAACATATATAATATTAAAAAATAAAAAATATATTAGATTAATTTTATTTTTCTAATATTTCAGTCAAATAGTTGAAATTTGTCTTCTTCATAAGCATAAAGCCTAATGATCAATTCAAAAAATAATATTCTTAACTCATTCATCTAAAAATAATATTTATACCATAATAATTGTAACAATTATGGCCTTTATTTCAAGACAAAGTATAACAAGTTGGGAGTGGTAGACTATTGTGCATAAGTAGTTGGTCAGAATTAGCCTAACCCATAATTATTCAAATATTTTAAATTTGAGATTTCGTCTCCAAAATAAAAATTTAGAAATTATTAAATAGATTAGATCTATCGTGTCATCTATAGACTAAGTTAATTATTTATTGATATATATTTTATTATTTTATTTTTATTGATTGAAGTAAATACATTATACATATATATATCATTTAATAATTTGATTAATATGATATAATAGAAAAAAACTACCTAAAAATTTATCATAATAATTATATAATTAGACAATAAAAAGATGAATTTTATTTTTTTCATTATGAGACTTGGTGTGGATAATGAATTATATCATACAATAAAAGTAATTATTACCATCAATATGCAGTCAAATAACGTAGGAGGATTTGGTTATCCAAAAAACTTAACAATTCATATACTCTTTGCATTATGTATTTCTCTCTCAGTTCCATAATATCTATTCCTTTTGAGAAAATTTTAAATTATATTTATATGTTACTTTTATATTATCAATGGAAGTTAAATATTTTCTTTTCAAATTTTTCTTTATTCTTATCAATTCAAAGTTATTAATACTTTATTGAATTAAAAATTTTTTAGTCTTTTAAAACAATAGTAACTTAATATTTACAAGAAAAATGCTACTTAATGCATTTATCTATTTACAATTCACTTTTTTTTTCTTTTAAATTTAAGTCTAATTAATGATTTTTTAATTATAATAAAATTACAAAAAAATGGTAGTTAATATGAAAGAGAAAGTAATGTTTAATTTGAATTAATTAGGTAATTAATTCAAGCTGGCTACTTCAAATTAGTCTCAATAGGTTGAATTTATAGGAGTTAAAAGCGTAATTAAGTATGCACATGCAAACTAGATATCATAATTAATTAAAAACAGAGTAGTAATCGTAATTATCAAGCTTGAAATATTGCATGTAAAATGACATAAATGCCCCTGACACAGACGTTTATTTATAGAATGTAGGGTTAGCGTACGTGTGTCTGACTCTAGCTTAGCATGTTTGCTGCTGGCGTGGTGGGAGCTATCATTCGCAACTGCATTCCTACCTAAATAACTGGATTTATTCACACTTCAACCACCATATGATTCCATTCATGGTTGTGCATTCGGTCGTTCGATCGATCCGAACTAAAAAAAATCGATTGAAATTTTATTAACTGAATATAAAAATAGATTTAATTTGATTCGGTTTGAATTATTTATTTTATATAATATAATTAACTAATATATAATATATTAAAATATAAATATATTAAATATAATATAATAAAATATAAATATTATACATTATAATATATAATTATATATTTTTATTATATAGTAAATTATATATATATATATATTTAATATAAATTCGGTTATTTCAATTTTGTAACTTTTTAAATCGAACCGATTAATATATTAAAAATCAAACCAAAATAACCGAAAACATAAATAACTGAACCGATTAAACTGAATCAATTTTGGATCAATTCAATTTTTAGTTTCGGTTAGGTTTTACTCACCCTCTATTTCCATATACATTAAAATTTCCTTATATGCATTTCTTTGTTTATATTATATACCATTTCCATATACATTAGAATTTCCTTATTATAGGCATTCCTTTCTTTATATTATATATATATATATATTTATCTATTTATTTTTTATCCTATTATTTTAAATGCAAATCAATAACGACTCAGATTATATACATATTTATTCAACTGTATATGCACTTCTGTTTCTAAAAACGAAAATGTATGTGGGGTCTCAAGCATCAAAATCCAAAAATCCTAATTAAGGTTTTCAATAAATAAATGGATTAAATCATACTCTGCCCTTAATTAAAATTAATGATTAAAAATTAAAAATTAATGTATCATACTAGTGTAAGAGGTTTAATCCCTCTTAAATGATCTTAGATTCAAAACCTAATAGAATAAAAAAATACAAATTAATTTAATTACAATTATATGTATATATAATAACAACCACTATGATAATAATTAAATAAATATACAAATTTATTTATGAACTCGATTTATATAAATATTTTCTTCAAAGTTAATTGAGAGCGAGTGTGGCCATATAGACCATAGTTAATTATTTCCATGATTATTGATAATTATTATATAACTTTATCCTTTTTCACTTTCACTAAAGGAAAAAAAAAGAATATTGTTAAATTAATAATATAATGATGCACAATGAATATAAACCTACCACATATATAGGTTAAAAGTTGAATTCCTTCAACTCCCCAAACCTTTTTTTTATACGTAAAATAATAAAACGTAATTATAACAATAATTAAATGGAGTAGAGGAAATCAAAAGTTGATATTTATAATTTTATCCTCAACACATATATCGTACGTTTGAAAAAGGGAATGTTAGGCAATTTATGACGATATATATATATTGAATTTGGATCATGTAATTAGAAAATAATTTAAAAAAAAGATTGAGATTATACTTTTATTAATGATAAAATATGAAAATTTTGTTCTACGTGACAAAATATTCAAAGTCAAATTGCTATTTAATTCCATTTTGCTTTTGTTGCTATGAAAAATCTATGGAATAGAAAAATGATATTTAATGTAGTCAAATTACTTAGTTCATTAAGAGCTTACGGCTGTGACTAATTACCAAAGGAGATCATCAACCATCTTCTTATTATTATTTAAAATTATAAATAAAACATTATTTATGTAAAATTATTATTCCGTTTTAAAAAATTAATCACTATATTTCAAAGTTGAAATTGTTATTAGTTTCTGTTGTGTTATATTAATTAAACATATTAAAAGAAAAAACAATAAAAATTATTGTTATTAATAATAAGATAAATTAAATATTTTTATCCTTTTTAGGTATAAACTGCAATTATATTTATTCATTTTACAGTTTATACTGATTTTACTAATAGTTTGATAACAGTTGAAGTTTTTCACTCATCTTTAAGAATATGTTTAACATAATTTAAATGGTAAAATTGCTAAAAAAATTATGATAAAAAATAATATGTATATTCTATTTTTTTAATTAAATGAACAAATTTTTTTATTTTTGTATCAATTTATATATTATGTTTAATTTGATAGAAAGAATTGCAGACGTGCCTAAACATGACAACAAATAAATTTTTTAATTAATACTATTACTATTAAAATATTAGCATTATCTTCCATGTAAGCGCATAAAATACTTATAAAGTATTGATAAATTAATTATTTAATTAACAAAAAAAAATATTATTATCAAAACACTTAGACAAATTAATAATTTTTTTACAAAATTGAATGAAATTTCTAATTTAATAAAATATTAAAGATTTATTTATTTAATTAAAAAATTAGAAATATATATTATTTTTAATATAAACATGAAAATTCAAAATTTTTGTATAATTTAGCTAATTTAAATCCGCTTAACCAGCGTTCCCTAACTAATTTTAAAATGAAAAAAAAAATTGCCTGTAATTTAATATAAACTAAAACGAAAAATATTGTTTCTTCACGAGAGAAATTTTGTTTGGAAAAAAAAAAAGAAAATTATATATATTTCCTTTTACAATTGAATAAATTTTAAAATAATTAACAAAAATAAAAATAAAAACACCGAAACTGGAGGCAGGAATAATAATGAGAGGGTCCGTTACCGATGGCGGGTTCCAGGAGCTTTCTTCTTCCCCTGCAACTCTGAATTCTTTGCACAGAAGAAGAGGACAGGATCCCCAATCCCTTTAACCCTAATTTCATTTACTGACAGATCCCTAAAACCCCATCACGCATCTCTATGGAACTTTTATTATTATACTGCTAAAAAACAAATTTTCTCATATCTCTCAGTTTCATCAATTTTTGCAGTCTCACCGCTTTCTCTCTCTATCTTTCCCTTGCATGGACGGTCTCCTTTCAATCTCACCAATCTCAACGGTCAGATTTCTATGTGTCTCTTTTCCATGCATGATTTCTCACTGTTTTATTACTATATGTGTTCATTTTCACCTGTCCATGTCTGTGAATGTATGAAAGTTCTATTCTGCTTCTGTAAATGTTTTTCATTTAATTGGGATATTCCAATTTCTCTCTCTCTCTCTCTCTCTCTTTCTTTGCCCATCGACATTGATTTTTCCCCAAAATTTCACACCTTTGGAGCTATCGTTACTTACAATGCTTCTTTCTTTTTTCTTCTCAGTTTTTTGCGGTCAGGCATTTAGAGCAGCATCATCACCATGAAAGCTTCGATTTTTTATCTGTTTGTTGAGTCGTCAATTGGGGGCTTGCTCTTCTTTCTCATTCTGCTATGGGCTGTGGAGGATCCAAGGTTGATGATTTGCCGCTGGTAGTTCGTTGCAGAGAGCGTAAAGAGCTCATCAAGGCTGCATCCGA
This sequence comes from Balakata baccata, assembly GCA_949630135.1. Classification (NCBI taxonomy): domain Eukaryota; kingdom Viridiplantae; phylum Streptophyta; class Magnoliopsida; order Malpighiales; family Euphorbiaceae; genus Balakata; species Balakata baccata. The sequence continues at coordinate 67,583 of CATIWF010234000.1, forward strand.
TCACCGTTACGATTTCGCCGCCGCTCACGTCTTGTATTTTCACTCGTTGAGGGATGTTGGTGAAGCGATTCGGAGATTTGTTGACGAGGAGCTTGTGATCGCTTCTTCTTCCTCTCCTGGTTCCCCTGTTCTCACTATACCTTCCCGGGAAGGGAAATCCAAGTCAAAATCCAAAAGTTCTTCAACTTCTACTTCTATTTCGCATTCTTTTGATAGCAGTGCTCAGAAGAAGACCAAAGTCAGAGAGGAGGAGGACATCGAAGATTCGCATTTGCATTTATCATCCGGGTCGGAATTGGATTCTGATTCGGGTCACATCCACTTTCACGATTCCCCAAAAGAAGAAGAAGAACAGCAACGGGAAGGGCCTTCGACTTCATATGACTACAATGCCTATCCTCCTGATTTCAATGGTTATCCTCCCCAAGCAAATTGGGGCTATAATGATCCTGCTTATACATTTCAAAATCCTTATCCGTACCCTTATTCTAACCCGTACCCGTACCCGTACCCGTACCCTTACTCTAATCCAAATCCTAATCCTAATCCCAACATGTACTACATGAAGAGGTCTGCCACTCCGGCCAAGACGGTGGTGTATGAGGATCCAGTGGTTAATGGGTATTCAAGTTTTTATGGAAATGGCGGGTATTTTGGGTACCCCATGATGGCTTCACCTCCGAGGGAGCCGAGCCCACAGAGGCCACCAACGTTGCCGCCATCTCCACCGAGGGTGTCAGCGTGGGACTTTCTGAATGTATTCGAGGCGTATGATAATGATGCTTCCGGGTACCCGGCTTATCACTCAGGAGGGAGATACGGGTACGGGTCGACGACGAGTAGTCCGGATTCGAAGGAGGTGAGAGAAAGGGAAGGGATTCCTGATTTGGAAGATGAAACAGAGCAAGAAGTGATAAAAGAAGTTCACAAAGAAAAGACAAAAGTGATAGAGGAAATGAATGTGAATAGCAATGCCAAATTTAATGAAGAAATGAGCAGGAATTATGGAGAGGGGACATCAAAATCAGTGCATGTTCAAACCAGCAGTGAAAGTACGGATTCAATCAAGGGGAAAGAAGTCAAAAGCAGTGCTAGTCCTGATACATTTCGTAGTCCTGAAAGTATTATTTCTAAAAGTCCTGGTGAGGAGTCTGTGAGCAAGAAAGGAGTGAGCTTTGAGGTGGAAGAGGCGTCTATAATGGATGTTGAGTCTTCAAAGCCTAGTAGCTTAACTACATTGTCTGTTCATGGTTCTAGAGACCTTCAAGAAGTTGTGAAGGAAATCAGAGATGAATTTGAGACTGCCTCTAGTCATGGAAAGGAAGTTGCTTCATTGCTTGAAGTGGGGAGATTGCCTTACCAGCGAAGAACCACCTTGCTAAGAGGTAGAAAACTTGCATTTTCAGCAATTCGTTTTATTCCTTATCTTATTATTATACAATTTTCATTAGTTTTATGATTATTTTATAGTTATGTCTACGGCGAAGCTGTCATGTTCCTTAATATTTCATTTCAGTGAAGATTACTTGTTTATTTATTGTTGGGAAATGTAAGCTGTAGGATACATTATATGGATGTGCTAATTCCTCTATTTTTAACTCCAATCACATCGCCTCTTTTTCAATGCAGAAAATTTTCTTTTGTTTTTTAGGATAATTTGATTCTTATGTTTGATTAAATTAAGTGTGATCTTTATGTGAATACATTTGTTTAGCTGCATAAATGTGCACGACTCTGTGCAGTGATTTTTTCCCGGATCTTATATCTGGTGTCATCACACCCTCCTACAAGGTCATCTGTACAGATCTCATCCAGGACAATGAAAATGGCAAAAGCATATTCTGGAGATCCTGGAGATGATTTTGATAGAAGACCTAGAAACCTATCCTCTACCCTAGAGGAAATTTATGCATGGGAGAAGAAACTATACAAGCAAGTTAAGGTATGAGAGCATTAGAAGCAACAATGTCTTAGTTTTCATCATTTTGTTTTGCTTGGATGTTATTTCATAGGATTACTATGTTGAAAGTCAATGCCTTCTGAAAGCTTCTAAAAGTAATATGGATGAATTTATTCTTTTTGGACTGGTCATTGATATGGGAATATCAACACCTTTCTTGTGCTATTTGTAAAATGAAAATTTTTATGTTTTACTTAGAATTGTATATGGCATCTAAACATTTCTGAGAGAGGAAAATTTTTATATGCAAAAAAAAAAAAAAGGAAAAGCCTTATAGGAGATTTCCGATACTTAGTATTTCCAAATAATCTCATATCTTGTTAATTGCAGTTGAATCATTGTATTTTCAAATGCTTCCATATATTATTAATTGCAATAGAATCTTTCTTACTATGTCTAGGGGTTTCTGCTGATTTTAGGATGAAGAAAAGCTACGAGTTGTCTATGAAAAAGAGTGCAAGAAATTAAGAAGTTTAGATGAACATGGAGCTGAGTCTGGTAAAATTGATGCTGCCCAGGCTTCAATAACGAAGTTGCTGACCAAACTTAATGTTACTATCAGAGGTATTGATGCTATATCAAGCAAGATACACATGTTGAGGGATAAAGAATTGCAGCCTCAAATTACCGAATTGATTCACGGGTATTTAGCTCTTTATTCCTCGGTTTACTAACTGTTCCTCTTTTTTCCTTTTTTTTTTTTGGTTTGATCTTGACTTGTTCCCTTACATTGTGGTATATATTTATTTATATTAGAGAGTGGTGCATAGTATGTTGTCCCTTGCCCTATCTTTGCTTTAGGCTATTAGTCCTTGCGGTGAGGCGATACAAGACTACATTAACATGGTTGGAAGTATATTAGTAACCAATGCTTAGCATGTCTTTTCTGCAATGGATGAAAAGTTGGGGTTTTTCATGGGGGCTGCTAAAGGTTCTATCCCTCTCGTGTTCAATTTAATCTCATACACATTTGCATAATATTGGGTGCTTTATGGTTTTGGTAAATTGAAAGTTGAAAGGCTGCATGCCTTGCAGACTCCTGTCTCAGGTATCATTTTAATTGTTTCAACATGACTTCCTCATCTTGTTTAGTTGAATAACTCTCATTCTCCTAACTTTAAGAGGCAGTGTTGAGACTTGCTGTCTTAAAGAGGTAAATATACTTTGTTTCCGTCCCCATCTGCTGTTTGGAATTTGCATCTAGAATATCATTGTTATTAATTCTACAGGACATCTTAATAGTGGTAATGATTCAACAAATATCGAGCAATTTTAAGACATTTATGAAGCATTTTAATTTTCTTTTTTCTTCTCAATTTATTTAGTTTGACTTAGTGGTGAAATATACAATTAGCACTTCTAGTTTTTGCTATCAATTAATACATCAGGCCCTCTAGAGTTTTCTTCTTCTTCTTTTTTTTTGGGGGGAGGAATGATAATATCCTTTTATTTGCAGATTAATAAGAATGTGGAAGTCCATTCTTAAATGCCACCAGAAACAGTTACAAGCTATCATGGAGAGTAAAATTCGCACTCTCAGGGCAAATACTGGTCTGCGTGGCGATTCTGGTTTGAGAGCTACACTTGAACTTGAATCAGAGCTGATCAATTGGTGCACCTGCTTTATTAATTGGATTCACAGCCAAAAATCTTATATTGAGTCATTAAATGAGTGGCTTTTAAGGTGCCTTGTTGTTGAACCTGAAGAAACTGCTGATGGAATTGCGCCCTTTTCTCCCAGCAGAATGGGTACTCCACCTATTTTTGTAATTTGTAATGATTGGTATCAAGCAATTGCTAGGATTTCCGAGAAAGCAGTGGAGAATGCGATGCTTGACTTTGCTTCAAGCTTACATCAGTTATGGGAACGGCAGGATGAGGAGCAGCGCCAGAGAATCAAGGCAGAGTACCTCACAAAGGATTTTGAAAAACGTCTGAAGACCTTACGCATGGAGAGAGGAAGGCTTGCTCAGGAGCAGGATGCATTGTCCGACAAAGCAATGTCAAAGGTTCCTTCAGAAAATGGAATTTCACCCCTAGATGATTTGAAGGTGGATTTGGATTCCATGAGAAAGAAATTAGAAGAAGAGAGAGCAAGGCATAAAGAAGCTGCTAAACTAGTACACAATGCAGCTTCTGGCAGTTTACAAGCAGGTTTAGTCCCGATTTTTGAGGCTCTGGGCAGCTTTACTTCAGAGGTTCTGAAAGCTCATGAGCAGGTTCGACTTGAAAATGCTGGACACTCTTAGTAAACTCCTATTTAGATCTTTGCTGCAGCAGGGCAAGTTGAAGGTTCTTCAAGGAAGAACCTAAGAAGCCTGCCAAGCGTTGTACATTCGCAGTTCGATCACTTACATTCAGAATGCTTAGCTCCACTTGGGTTAGAAAAATGGGGAAAAACTATGAAGGAATGGAGAGGACCTCTAAAAAGAAGTTAAAAATGGTGGGTTGCATAATTGCTCAAAGATGCTGAAGGTTAATAATTATGGTGGGCAAGTCAAAAAAAGGAAACTGGTATTCTTTACGATGTCTGAGGAGGTAAACATGTAGGAATTTTGTACAGAGAATTCGTTTATTGGTTGATTGGTTGGTGGTGGTTGGATTTGTTGTAATGACGTAGTGTAGTGTATGGAGGAGGAATTGAGTTAGGATTATGTAGACTTTTTAGTGTAGAAAAATTGAAAAATTTTGAATGGAAGTGTTTGATAAATATATTGGGAGAATGGGTTGGACTTGAACAACCTACTTCTGCCATTTTCTTGAGGTAACAAATTCTTCTTGTTCTAATTGGTTTTAAGGATAAATGAAGGGAGTCTCTGCCTCATCCTCAATGTAAATGAAGGATTTATTGATATTGTACATTCATTTTTCAAATTTTTAACGCTATTATATGCTAAGTTCAATTTAATTCCATTTTTTTTTATTAAGTTTCTGATATTGCTCTTCTTTTTTTGCTATTGGATGACAAGTATATTAAATATAGGAGCAATCCATTTCCATTTCTGTACAACAACTGAAAGAAAAACATAGCATAAGAAGAAGAGACAAGCTACTAAAGAAAACACATAAGAAGAAAAGATTGAAGAAATGAAGGAATTTTTTAAAATTGTCAAAAAATTCTAAAATATTATATTACCTTAAAGTTTTTTTTCAAAACTATAAATAGCACTTTAAAAATATTACAAAAATATTTAAAATTAAAAAATCACCTAAATTCACCCAAACTATATCTTGTATATTTATTTTAGAAATACTTCGGATATATATTAAAAATATTTTGACAATTTCTTAAAAATACTTGGAATTCTAATAATTAAAAATCTGATTATTATTATTATTATTATTAGAATTTTAATTAAAATCTTAATTCTAATAATTAAAATGTTGTTTGAGTAAAAAAATAAAGTTGTCCATATCCACCTCCATCAGTGGTAGAGCCAGACCCGTAGTTAGAGAGGGTAAACTTAGTTTTTAGGAGAGATTGCGCACCCGCATGTGGCTCCGCCACCGGCCTCAGCTTGGACTGGAGCAGTCGAGTATCTTCGATGTTTATCTTCCTTATGCTAAATAGAGAGACTACGCCGACGACAAGGAGGAGCTCACCGATACGAATTGAAAGTGAGATCAAACTTAAAGAACAATCACCTGATTCCAAACCATGAAATTTCCTCAATTATAAACCCTAAAAAAACTGAAACAGAGCACAGAAAAAGGAGTTTTGACATTTTGTCAAACTTAAAGAACAATCTAAGACCTTATTCCAATTGAAGCAACAAAAATGGCAGCGTCAATAGCTGCTCATTTCACCGCCACTCTTTTCCTTCTTCCAGTTGGGCTGCGATGCCTATTTTGCTCGTCGTCTCTCTTGCTTAAGAATTCATCATAGTTCATATCCAAAACGTAGAATCTTTTTTATCCCAAATGGAAGAATCTTGAATCAGTCATGTATTTGTACGGCTTTTGGCCTTCGAGAGACTCCGATTTGCCTGTTTGAATACCAAAGCAACCGCCCATGCAATTGACGGTGATTGCAAACAGTAATCCCACTCCAACATTTCTAAAATTTTAGGATCACTTTTAAATATATTTTATTTCGATATTAATTTCAATTTATAGAATCCAATTAATATTTTAATATAATTAATTATATTAATTTAAATTAATATTTTATATTATAAAAATAAATTTATCAAATTAAATAAATTTTAAATTAATAAATTTAAATTTTATAATAATTATGTCAATAAATATATTTATTTTATTATTATAATTATACAATAAATTAATAATATTAATTTAATTTAATTAAATAATTAATTATATTAACCATTAATTATATATTTATTAATTTTAATTATATAAGTTAATAAATAATTTTATTTAAATTATTATTAAATAATATATATGGGATCTAAATATATTTTTTAATTACTTGAAATTCTTTATAAAAATAAAAGTGGTCTTTGTACTTGTACAATTGGTCTTATAGGATTTTACAATTGGCCATGCAAACCAATAATCATACTCTAAGTATGCGCCACTGAACACAGAAGGAAGATAAGATTTTAATGGGAGTTTGGGGTTCTCGTGCGGATCTTGGCCGGAAGATGGAGAAGATGATTATTCCACTTTGAGACAACTGAAATAAAAGAAAATAGTACAAAAGAAATTAATTTAACTAATATTAAAAAGGAAGAAAAAATTTAGTATTACTAATATTAAAAAGGAAAAAAACGATATAGTAAATATTAGTTTAATATCTAATAATCACGGATAAAATTAATAAAAAAATTAGTTTCAGTAAAATTAAAAAAAAAATCATCGGGGGTAATTATGAACAAAAATGGCAAACATGAATTTTCCTCTAAAGAAATAATTTAGGATAGTGATACAATTACCAAGAAGTTGGCTCCCTTAACACTTTAACTAAAGGCCCATTCTGGCTTAGGTGGCCTGTACTTGAATTGCCATGGTCCATGGGCTCTCTCATGGTCTTGGGTAGTTGTTTATATAAAAGAGGAATTTTCACAAATTACGGTATATACGTATTTTATTTACAAAAATATATGTATTTTTTTTCTTTTTATTCATACTAAAAATAATTTTTTTTTATTAACAATTCCACTCCACTCCTCTTCTTCAACACTGCATCTTCTATGTTCGGCCTCACTACTCCATCGTTTGTCAATCCTTTTGCTCTATTGCTCGACTCATCTCTTTATTTCAACATTGACTTGATGAGAAATATAGTGTAGGAACTTCATCGTTTGATTTTTATAGTAAAGTGAAGACGGGTTCTTTGAAAGATAAGGCTGAGTGAAGAGAAGAAAGAGTTTTGATTTTTGTGGTGAGTTTTTGATTTCGCAGCGAAGAGAATGATGAGTTCTTTGAGTCACAGAGAGCTAATTTCCGGAGACAATACAATGATTTGAAAAATAATAAACTCAAACAATTTCATTAATTGGCATGACCTTCGCCCATATTTGTGCATGCATTTATTTATTTTTAATTTATTATTTAATTAAAATTATTTATTTTGATAAATTTTTAATAAATTTTTCATAAAAATTTTGAATAATTTTAATTTTCATTAAATTTTTTTTTGATAAACTTTGCCAGGATCTCTAGTAAATTTTGAATAAACTTTATGAGATATTTATTAATTCTTGGATATTTTCAATTTTTATTAATTTTTCGGTAAATCTTATATAAACTTTAAGTAACTTCAAATTTTACTAATTTTTTAGTAAACATTAGTTAACTTCAACTTTTACTAATTTTATGCTAAATATTGGATGAATTTCAGGTAAATCTTAAATAGATATCTGATAAACCTTGGATATCTTCAACTTTCACTAATTTTTTTTGCTAAATTTTAGATAAATTTTGGATAAATATTGAATAGATTTCTATTAAATTTTGAATAATTTCAACTTTCATTAATTTTTTAGTAAATATTGGATACATCTTTAGTAGTAAACTTTGATCAATATATTTTTGATTGACTTTTGAGTATAGGTATTTGAAACATTTTAAAAAAAAATTTAAATCGATATATTTTTGTAAGTATTTAGGTGCTGTTGCTATTTTTAAAAATTTCTCTATATAAAATATCCTTTTTAGTACTTCTAATTAATTGGAAAAAAAGTATATATAAAAATGAGAAATTTAAATAAAATATTATTTCGAATTAAATGCAAATTAGAAATAGTTTTGTATTTTCGTATTGAAAATTGTAAGAATTCTTCATGGTGAGATATTTCTTCTGTGTTAAGAATTTTTCCTTTTTATTTATTCTTTTGTTATAAATATATGTTTTTTTTTTTAAAAAAAAAAAGGAAAATAGTATAAATTTATATGGCACGTTCCAGCCACCATCAATAGGTGAATTTAATATTGGGGATTCGCAAAATGGTCAACAAACTTAAAATGGTATTAACTTAACTCATTAAATTTAGCATCACCATAGTTCACGGATGGGATTAATCTCAGATCTCTGTGTCGTATTCCAAGATCAATCGCAGCCGTTGATAAGCCATTCTTATATATCACCGGATTACAATGTCACAACATCAGATCCTATACAAGCTTACACATTAAAGCACTGCGAACCAACAACAAGCATCCACGTGCACAAACACCTCATTGAATTTTGACGTGTCAATATTTAATTAGTCATAATTTTCCAATGCATCTTAGGAAGGTAAGAAAACAAAGGTTTACTTGCCAAAAGTGTGATGTGACGAGACTAATCCAATGAAAATTGTCCACGTGGATTTAAAACCACATTCTGGGCGATAACAATGTCAAAAGCGTACTCGCGAGGTTACAATTGGAATTTAGAAAATATCTTCCAAGCGGCGTCACGTGCTGAGAAACCATGTTCGTCTCGTTTTCTCTCTACTCTCGCAAATCTCCATATAAACCTTTCACTCTGTAAGGATTAGAGAGATAAGATTTTCGAAACATACTACAACAATGGCGTCGAGGGGTTCGATTTGGTTTTCTGTGTTTGTTTTGTCTCTAATTGTCGCGATCTCCGCTGGTGAGAGTGAAGAGAAGGAGTTCGTGTTGACGCTCGATAGCTCCAATTTCACCGAAACGATTATCAAGCACGATTTCATCGTTGTTGAATTCTACGCTCCTTGGTATACAATTCGATCCTAATGTTTCTCAAATTCTGATTTTATTGAAATATTATCCATTATGTTTGTTCTTATTTGAGCTCTCTCTCTCTTTTTAAAAAAATTTTTTTTTTTACTTGTTATGTCATTTTGAAATGCTTTTATGTTATGGGCCAATCTGGGGTGTAGGTTGAATTTCAATTTTAGGTTTTTTTTTATGTGAAATAAAATCTGGGAGCTTGTGAATTGTAACTGCTAACCGCATTAAGTTATTTGTTCTCTATGTGTACTAGCAAGACATTTTTTTGACCGGTCTATGTGATTCTGGAATTTTGATCTGGAGCTGGATATAATGCTATGAGAAACTTTTTAGATTTCGTTTATTGAATCCCCTGATTTAGAACGATACTCTGTTCTTTTGTCTCTGTTTGGTTGGTTCTAGTGAAAGGGTGGAATTATCTTTAGCCTTAAATCTTATCACCACTTATCACCATTGCCCAGCTCCTGCCTCCACTAATACCTGTAGTGACTCCCCTTCACCACCGTTCATGCTGATCGCTCTCTATTGCTATAGGAATGTGGCTGAATCGTCTCTTGTGCATTACCCGATTTAGCTTAATTCAGGCATAAATTTTTTGTGCGATCCCGAGAGCATTTATTTTACCTTCTTAGAGCTATCTTTGTTTTGCTTTAGGGAGTGGCAAAAAAATGTGTTTACTTCTATGCATAAAGTTTCCATTAATGTAAATGTCAAGAAAATGCCAATATATGAGCTAAAAAATGAAAGGTGCATTCTGAGCTTTAACTGTCAATAGAGGTAATAAATGTATTTTACAATCTTTCAAATCTTTGGTTTTTGTCTTGTTGCACAGTTACTTCAAATCTGATTATTATTTTTATTCATATAACCAAAGTGAGGTTTGGGTGGAATACTGAACTGCTTTTCTTCCAGGTGTGGACACTGCAAGAATCTTGCTCCTGAAGTAATGATTTTTATCTTTGTCTAGTATCTAAAAACAACTTGAAATGGATGATTTTTTATTTATTTTTTGCATGATTAGCTGACAATAGCTAATGTTTTATCTGTAGTATGAGAAAGCTGCATCCATATTAAATAGTCACAGCCCTCCTGTAGTTCTGGCCAAAGTCGATGCCAATGATGAAATTAACAGAGAACTTGCAACCCAATATGATATTAAGGGATTCCCAACTATCAAAATTTTAAGAAATGGAGGAAAGTCAATTCAGGATTATAAAGGCCCACGTGAAGCTGATGGCATTGTTGAGTATTTGAAGAAACAGAGCGGTCCTGCTTCTGTTGAAATAAAATCAGCTGAAGATGCTAGCAGTTTTATTGGCGACAATAAGATAGCCATTGTAAGTACAGTTTTGGTGGCTTTTATTTTTCACATCTGTAATTTTCCTGTTATTTATTCTTGTTAACATGTTTGCATGTTTTTTCAGGTTGGGGTGTTTCCTAAGTTATCCGATTCTGAGTATGAGAGCTATATGGCAGTAGCTGATAAATTGCGCTCTGACTATGACTTTGGTCATACTTTGGATGCTAAACACCTTCCACGTGGGGAATCATCTGTGACTGGACCCCTTGTTAGGTTGTTCAAGCCATTTGATGAACTCACAGTTGATTTTAAGGTATTGCAATACTTTCAACAATATGATCAGACTGTGTTTCTGTGTAGAATGGATTCTAACAAGTTTACCTACTTGTAGGATTTTAATGTGGATATCCTCGAGAAGTTCATTGAAGAATCAAGCATACCCACTATGACTATCTTTAACAGTGACCCCAGCAATCACCCATTTGTTATCAAATTTTTCAATAGTCCTGATGCCAAGGTAAAAATATATGATGAAGAGTAATTGCTGAACTCATACCAGTTTGTTGATACTGTGTTTGTTTTCTTATACTAACTGCATGTCTGATGGTCTCAGTCATAGAGTTCCATTTATAAGTGACCTTGATTCATATTTGATATTATCTAGTGCCAACTGCCAACTCTTACTTATACATGCTTCTTTGCCCTGCATAAATACTGGATCATCTAAATACTATTACTTTGAAATTGGCAGGCAATGTTGTTTATGAACTTCAGTGGCGAAGCTGCTGATTCTTTCAAAACTAACTATCAACAAGTTGCTCAGCAATACAAAGGGCAAGGCATAATCTTTTTGTTGGGAGATGTAGAGGCTAGTCAGGGTGCCTTCCAGGTCAGTAGGACTTCTGTTTGCTAGCTGATTTTCTTATGCTTGTCACTTGATATTTTTCTTAATGCATATGAATCATACTGGATGAGCAGTATTTTGGACTCAAAGAGGACCAAGTTCCTCTTATCATCATACAAACAAATGATGGACAGAAGTATCTGAAGCCAAACTTGGTGCCTGATCATATTGCTCCTTGGGTGAAGGATTACAAGGTAAAGAAAATTTTATAATTTTTTCCATGCTCAAATGCTTTATTCATTCTTAAGTGAGAGACTTGGAGTATGGATTTTCTTTCACTTTGTCTGATGTACAAATACATTATTGAAACACATGCAGGAAGGCAAAGTGCCAGCATACAAGAAATCAGAACCTATCCCTGAAGTTAATGACGAGCCTGTGAAAGTTGTCGTTGCTGATAATCTTCAGGACATGGTTTTCAACTCTGGAAAAAATGGTCTGTATGACAGATTTTGTAGAGTAAAAACTTATTTTTGTGCTGGATATTGTCAAAAATTAGGTTCTTATGTTTTTCCCCGATGTCTCTAATGGCTTTCAGCATAGCGATTCATTTGTTTATTTTACAATCATTCAATTCTAATATTTGTCATTTATGTTACTGACATGATTGTAACTTACTGACTCTCCATGGTTGGAAATTTCTATGGGTGATATCTATTATTATCTACTATGGGGTGTAGCTGAGACAGCTGGCATGTGTTTCTTTTTAATTATTAAATTACTTGTGGTGTTATTTTCGTTTCTTCATCATAAGATATCTAAGTGGCAATATATTAGGATAGGATATAGATGTAACCAGATTGTGCTTGCAGAGATTTTTTGTTCTGGAAAAAAAAAATATAGACCATTATGGTCATATGATCTTTCACCTATTTTAATCATTCTTTGGCAATTTTTTAAAAATCTTTTAGTTGGTTGCTTTTCTTTTTGTAGTATTTCGTGCTTTAGTATACTTTATTTTTAGATTTCTATATAATACATTGGCTTTTTCTTGCTCTGCAGTTCTTTTAGAGTTTTATGCTCCCTGGTGTGGACACTGCAAAAAATTGGCTCCAATCTTGGATGAAGTTGCTGTGTCGTACAAAAATGATCCTGATGTTCTCATAGCAAAACTTGTAAGTTTTTTTTTTTTTTCTTTTCTTTTCTTCTACTGGAGTGATTTTACTTGTTTGCTTAAATATATTTTAGCGAAAATAAAGACTTGCTAGCTTGTTTAAATGTCATAAAATGAAGCAATGTTGCTGTGATAATGTGAATAGGTGAACCATATTCCTTGAACTGATTAAGAAGTTTAAACGAGAGAATTGTTCGAAGGTATTTGCCAGAATTAGGAATTTTTTGAAATCTGTTTGTAATGATACTGGTTAAATAATTATACTCGATAGGTGGACTGTGCAATATGGCTCCGATCTGGGATGCATAATAGCAGTCTAGTGCTGCTTGTCAGCATTTGTAAATTGTAATCTTTGTATCAAAATGTCCAAGAGTATAGCTCCCACTTAAGCCTCTAAATCAGTTTGCGTCCATCAATTTGGACTTGGTTTTTGCCAAAACCACTGTTGATTTCCTGAGCAACCTTTTCATTGTCAGTAAAGGCATTTCTGCCTGTAATTCATAGAATTAATGTACTTTTGTATTTGTTCTTACTGTCAATGGAATATTGTTTGTTTTCTAACCTGCAGTTATATGTAGTGTTGGTTTCTTTTTGATTCTATATGGGTAGTTTATCTTTGATGGGCTCCCTGTAGAAATTTATTATTGGAAAGTATGTGTAGCTTTAGTTGTCTGCATATTCTCTTTTGCTATACAAGGATTGATTCCTCCTTACATTTCGTTTTTGTTTCTCTTTAGGATGCCACTGCAAATGATATTCCGAACGATACTTTCGACGTCAAGGGATACCCAACTGTGTACTTCAGGTCAGCAAGTGGAAAGTTGGAGCAGTATGAAGGGGATAGAATCAAAGAAGATATCATTGGTTTCATTGAAAAGAACCGGGACAAAGTTGCCGAACAAGAATCAGCAAAGGCAAAGGATGAGCTCTAAATCCTACATCAATTTTGGGCTTAGTGTACTAGAATTGAAGTCAGAAGTTTGTATGGGAATAATCAGGTTGTTAGTTTAGTTCTTTTATGGTTAGGGAAAAGAACAAATAAAGCGGATATCGTGTTAAGTTAAATGAGTGTTTTCTCTTAATTTTATCAACTGGATTCTGCATAATTTTTCTTCAAATTGGCCTCACGATTTGAAACCTTAGGAAGATGTCGTTGCTCTCTTGACTGGGAAATCCTTCATGGATTTCCTTAGCCTTTGCTTGCCAAAACTATTCCATAGAACTAACCCATTTAGCAAACCTAATTAAGATGGTGTGTTCTCTTACTCGAATCTGTTTGTTTTTTCCCTACTACCATTGTACAAAGCCTTGCTTGTTCTTCAAAGATTATAAAATTTAAATTCATCGGGTTTTACAACTCTCGAGTTCAAAGTTTATCTACAAAAATGAAAGTTCTTCATTATATTTGTTTCACCTATCCATTTGATTTATTTTGAGACTGAGCTTTCTAGCAGTCCAAGAATTAGAGCTGGGGGTGGACTTTGACCGGATTGAATAATAATATTCAAGTTGTTATACCTTGAGTTTTTAACTAAATTGAAATCTTTTAAACTGAATCTACTTAGAACTTGACTTAATTAATCCTATAAATAAATATATAATAGAAATTAAGAAAGAGAGAATTAATGAAGGCCACAAAGGTTCCCTGGATCCGCCATTTGCATTAGGAGCGTACATGATTTGGTCCAATTTAGAGATTATAAAAATTCTAAAACTGTATTAAAATGTTGGAGATTTTTAAATAAAAGTATTGTATTTTATTGCCAAAAATAAGTCTTTGTATTATATTGTTTCGAAAATTCAGAACAGTTCAATACAATTTTTTGGTTTTTTCGGTGCTAAATAATATAATACAAATAGTTCGTTACTTGAATAATATAATAGATATAAATATAAAAATTTGAACATAAAAGTAAAATTTGATGCAAAATTTTATAGTCTCATACAATGTTAACACCGTAATAAATTTCTTAAAACTTTTGTATTCAACAAATATAAATAACAATTCTTCATTGATAATCATTCTAACTAAATTTTTTCTACCAGTTTATTGATTTAATATAAAGTATTATTTTTAATTTTATGATTAGAAATTTTAAATTTTTATAAAAAAATATATTAAACTAGATGATAATGGAAAAAAAAATATATTACTATGCTAAAGGATTAAAAAGGATATAATTAAGTGTAAATAATTATTAATAATATAACTAATATAATTAAGATAATAAATATCAGTGGTTGAATATATATGATTAATGAAAATTTATATACTGGAAGATTTATGATGAAGAAAAATGGTATCGGTGGTTCTTAAAATTTATATAAGAAATGTGTGATGGATCCATATAAGTTATTATTAATAAAATTTAAATCAACATATAAGTTTAATAGAATAATTATCTTAATAAGAAAAAATATAACATATCAAAAAATTAATAAAACTAAGGAAAATGTTATTAGTGGTTGCTAAAATTTATATGATAAATATGTTACGGGTCCATATATTATTTATTAATAAAATTTAGATTAGCATATAAGTTCAATATAATATAATTGTCTTTATGAAAAAATAATATAATATATCTAGAAATTAATATAATTAAGGAAAAAATATTAATAATTGCTAAAATTTATATAATAAATGTATCACAACTGATGTATATTATTTATTAATAAAATTTAGGTTAATATAAATTTTAATGTAATTTCATTATATTAATAAAAATTAATATAAATATATATTGTAAGCTAATAATATAGTAATATTTAAAAATTAAATTATTAGATATATAAACTCAAAAGTATATAATTATAAGTATGTAATTTTATGATTATTTAATTTATAAATATATAAGTTTAATAAGTATATCCATTAAATATATATTTTATTTATTAATATAATTTAAATTACTATATAAGTTTAATATAATACCATTAATGATAAAAAATTATTATAAAAAGTGAAAACTAGCAATATATTATAAATATTTTTATATTTTTATATTAATAGTAAAGAAAGTTTATTGATTTGACGGTAAATTTAGTTTAAACTCTTATAGAAATTATGAATTTAAGTGTTTACACTACTATTATAAAATTTTTAACATATAAAATTTTCAATTATTTGAAGTCATTGCTATTATAAATATCACATTAAATAATTAAAAATTTTTATTATTATTGAATTTTATTGAATTAAAATTTATATAATTATAAATTTAAGTTATATTATATTTGTATAATGAAACTGTAAAAATTATAAATAATTTTATATATAATTTATTCAATTCAATTCTTATTAGCTATTTTATATACTAAATTTTAACATTCATATCGGTTTTTTCCGGTATAATTCAATTATAGGACAGTTTAATATAATTAAGTATAATTTTTGATTCAGATATCACCAAAAAATTTAGATCCGTCAAAATTAAAGTTGAAGGTCCAATTCAGTTTGGTTCTAGTTAAAAAGTCAATGAAATAGTTCGATTCTAGATTTTTTTCTTGATTTTTTAATCCAATTCAGAAAAATTCAGAATTTATATACACCCCTAGTTCGCATACCAATATATAACTATATAAGAGGAGGAAGCAAGAAAGTACCAACTACAAATAATTAGTAGAGGAAATTACAAGGTGGTATTTGAAAGGTTTTTTCAATTTTTATTTTAGTTCCAATTTTATATATTTTCATCTTTACCGATTTTTCCTTTTCATTTCAAATATTAGATTTATTGTGTCTTTAGCACATTTTTTTATTTAGTTGATATAGAAAATTGTTATTTTCACATTTTAAATATGGATTAAGAATTTATTTAACTTGTATAACCACCAATTGTTCTTATGTATGCATTTATTTATTTTTATTTATTGTTTAATTAACTTAATTTGCAAAAAAAAATGTAAATTTATAATTAATTAACTTAATTATCAAAGTAAACCTTAGGTAAACTTTAATTATCAAAGGAAATATATAAACTTGTATTTAATTAATTTAATTAAAATTATTTACTTTGTCAAATATTTGGCTAAATTTTCAGTAAACTTTGGATAAATCTTAAACAAATATTTAGTGAATCTTTGAACAAACCTTGTGTATTCCTTTGGTAAATATTGGATAAACTTTAAGTAAATATTGGAAAAAATTTTGGTAAATTTCGGGTAAACCTTGAGTAATTCTTGAGTAAATTTTGGTAAATTTTGAATAAATCTTGTATAACTTCAACTTTTTGGAGTTTGCACATGCATTTTATATATGTTACGCAGTGAAAAATTAAAATTTTATAAACTCCAAAAAGATGCTCAACCTATGTAATCATGAACAATTAAAACCATATAATATAGAAGATTATTATCTTTCTAAACCGAGTATTCTTCCTTCGATTCCCTTCTTACTAGATTGTAGCAAACTACAATAATTCTCTAGAATCACTTCTGATGGTATCCACGAGAAGGGAAAAAACATTTTAAGGGATTGACTTAGATTAATCTAATGTGCTAGCAATATAATTAATCATTGAGAGAAGAATAGAAGAATTAACCCTTTAATTTTTATGAGTTGCGCATGCTGAAATAATCTGAAAAAGAACTATTTATAGCCCACATGGAATTAGGGTTCGAAATCCTTGAATATAGAATCCTAATTAAATTAAAATTTCTAATCTATCACATATCCTGATCAAAAAACTGATTTTCTGGTCGGGATAGTGTCCATTTCTAGCAGATGCCGGTTGGGAAGCCACTTTTCCGGTAGGAACTTTGTGCTGTTTCAATCCAGTAGCTACTTCCGATCGAGACATTCCTTTTTCCAATATGTCTGGACTTGAATTTGTTCTCACTGTTTTAGATCCGATCCAAAAGCTTATTTTATTTTTCTTTCACACCTTCAATGCGTGTGACCCATTAGGTTTACGATTATGTTGGCCACTCAGATTAACATTTAATCTCAAGTAAATTATGAGCTAGCAATATATCATGACCCTCAATTAGCTAGAAAGTAGTGGTTTAACTACGAACATTTCCATAGACAATTGTTTATGTAATTCGACTTTTCACCATTCTATATCTCACTTAGTTCAGAGCATGGACTATGTGTTAGCTCTTGCTAGACTGACTACGTCACACCTAACCCAAGTGACGTTAAATCATGTCCTGTGACTCATTACACAAATAGACATGTCACTGAAAATCATCTTCATGACATTTCCACTTTGACCAGAGATTCTCGAGTAATGATTCAGATAAGAGGTCGTGGGTATACACTCCCTCTATCATGAATGGTGAATCTTTTGTTGGCTACCCAATTATCTTCGAATACTTCAAGCTGTACCCAATTACTACCCTACGAGCAATATCTGTGAGGCAATAAGGAATGAAGTCAAAACACAAAATCAATATCTAAGATATCCTTAAGTACCTCAAGTCTAATGATACTTGCATCATTGTTATAATGAGAATATCATTGACATTTGAATAGAAAATTCATATAATGGTCTCATAGCATGTCATTCAATGTATTTGACTATACTAGCAAGCATTAACATGTTAACTCTAGACAACTCTTGTCTACAGATTATGAGATCTATCACTTGATCCTATCAAGGAGCATAACATGTGCTAGTCTATCCGGATTAATAATGTTCAGTCTTGTTGATCCTATGACTAGGGACATTTTAGATTTAACCATAATTGCACATGATAGGAATCTCAATATCATGATCTCATTATGATTTCCTTCATGCTATATTTATATAATTAATTAATTTAAGATATAATCTATTTATAGTATAAATGAATATTAATAAATGAAAATATCTTTATTCATGTGAAATGAATTTGTACAGTAAGTGCTAAAGGTGATTGCATTTAGAACATTTCTCTAACACAACTTTCATTAATTTTCTTTTAAAGATTGCATAAGTATTGGATATAACTTGAGTGAACATTAAGTAAATATTTGACAAACCTTTTATAACTTTAATTTTCATTAATTTTATAGTAAATCTTGGGTAATTCATGTGTAAACCTTAGTAAATCTTGAGTAAACCTTGTATAATTTCAACTTTTATTAATTTTTGGATAAATATTGGGTATAACTTGAGTATACCTTAAATAAATCTTTGATAAATTTTTTGTAACTTCAATTTTCTTTAATTTTATATTAAACATTGGGTAAATTTTAGGTAAATATTTGATAAATCTTGAGTAATTTTTGACTAATTTATGGTAAATCTTGAGTAAATCTTATATAACTTTTACTTTTATTAATTTTCCAGTAAATATTGGATAAATTTTGGGTATAATTTGAGTAAACTTTAAGTAAATATATGATAAACCTTTTGTAACTTTAATTTTTATTAATTTTGTGATAAATTTTTGGTAAACCTTGATTTTTTACATTTTTGTAATATTTTTAGGCGGTTTGATATTTTTAAAAAAAACTTTCATGTGGACTGTATTTTGAAAAAAAAATTAAGGAGTGATATTTTTTAAATATTTACCCATTTTTTTCCCATTTTTATAAAATTCCCTAATTAGTAATCTCTTGGGGCATAAATATTCATTTATTCTCTCCGTTTTATTTAAATATTATTTAAAGGAGTGTAAAAAAAATTAATAATGTTATTTATAACTATATATAGGTATAAAATGACCATTATTTAGAAAAATTATCAAAAATGCTAAAAAATTTATAAAATATTACAACAAGAATTTCAACTTAATTTTTTTTTTCAAAACTATTAAAAGCGTCTAAAAATATTACAAAAATTTTATATTCAAAAAGTTACCCCAAAATATACCAAAGAATCAATATATTTTGGATATATCTCATAATTCTCACTCATTGTCTTTCTGTGTTAATTTTTTCCTCTCTACTCTGTATCTCTTCTCTTTGTTGTATATGGGGTTTGCGCGATTGCCCAAATTAAAGATGAGAGCCCATATAACACAGGTAATCTAAATAATTCATTCCTCCTACCTAAATTCATTACTGAAATCCATTTATTACCTTTGTTTTTCTGTTTGCTTATTTTGAGTTGATTTACTTGAATTCTGATGGTTTCGTTTTCGTTGTTCCTCATCTTCTTTGCGCTTTTAGGTTTTTGTAACTTTTCTTTTTATCCATATATGGAGTATTTGAAATTGTTATTAAATGTTTTAAAAGTAAATTTTGAATTTTTTTATTTAATTGACTGATTTTTTTTAATTTTTTATAAGCTGTTTGAAAAAAATATTTATTTAACAGTTTCTATCAAAAACAGTTTTCAAACTAAAAAAATTAAAAAATGCTCCCAAATTTAATTCCAAACTAACCCATAGTCAGAACAGCCGCGGATTTTGGCTTGCTTTTGTTTAGCCTTCTAAATTAAGAAGCGGAACAGCAATCTCGGTGTCCAGATCCATTTCCCGCGTTGCTGAGGATAGCAATCTGACAATGACATAAGCACTGAGTCTGATGGTGATGATGTTTATAGGTTGTCGAAGGAAGTTTGGGACGTGGAGAATGAAGAAAGAAAGAAAGAGAGTATTCAAGAAGAAGAGATGCTTGTAATTTTGAAAAACCAATCCCCTAAAATTGAAAAGTGATTTGGTAAAAATAAAAAATAAAAATGTAAATAAAAGTTAAAACTAAGTGTTTAGTGAAGAGTTTTCTACAATATACTTACTTCAAAATCTAGATATTAATAAAGTTGAAAATCTAGACATAGATAAAGTTGAAAAGATAGTTATTTATTTTTTATTGGTAATCTAATAACATTTGGAAAATCTTATTTTTTTAAAGGACACCTAGAGTGGAACATAATGAGTATTTACTTTTATTTAAGCATCAAGATATTAAGGAGGAAAACTAAGTTAACAAGCAAAATTAAGAGGTAATCTTAATTAATAACTGTTGGTCTAAGTTATGCAGCTCGTTGCAAGAAAGCAAGTAGGGAAAAACCCAAGAAAACAGGCATTGCATTAATTAATATAATTAAGCCACTAATTAATACATGCAGTACCAAGTCATTAACTAATTAATAGTTAATATTATATCTATACAACAGCCAGTCCTTTCATTTTTGGTCTTCTCTCCGGTGGGTCTGGAGAAATTGCCTTCCTCTTGCTATTATTATTATTGGTCTTATTACAGTTGTTGGTGCTGCCATTTTTGTCCATTTCTTCATCATTACATGCATGGTGATCATGTGATTTTATAAGGTGACACTGAAGCTTTTCAACATCTGATAACTGTAAAGGCTTCAATAAGAATTCCTCAGCTCCTCCCTCTAAGCACCTACATATACATATATACACAACAAACATGTTCATTAATCTTCTAATAATCAAGTAAAATCCATATATATTGCATTGTTTGAAACTTGAAAGAAAAGAAAAAAGAGTAAGAAACTTACATGCTAATTCTGGAAGGTATATTTTCTGATGACATAACCACCACTGGGACGTCTTTCCATGAAGAACCCTAATTAGATGCAATCAAGAAGTTCAGCGTTTTTTTTTTTTATGTATATATATTCTTTTTAGTTTTATAATTTTTATCAGATGAATTCTTTTTTGTGTAAAGATTCTGAAATTTTATATCCTATTAAAAATTCATAAAAATAAATTAGTTAATACAATATATTTAATTGTTTTCAGCTTAAGTCATGGCTGATATAAGGAAATGAATGCATAATTGGTGCAGCTCTGGTGGGTGTCATAGATTTAAAATTAATTGTAAGATCCATACCATGTGATCTAATAGTGCATACTCATGTCTGCAAGCCAAATATGTAGAAAAAGAAAAGAAGAGAACACCCTCAAGGAATAATATGAAATGGTGAAGGTATATATATATTTTCTAGTAAGAGTTTTTGAGTTCACAAGTACGTGTGTGTAGTAAAAGAATACATCGTCAAACTGTTAATTAATTATTATTTTTTAACAGCATATTTGGGTTTTTTATTGAAATAAATTTTTATGAATAATCAGTGCAAGTTTGGTGATTAGTAGTATTCGAAATCTACTCAAGAAACCCTTGTAATCGCAAAGAAAAAAAATGAGACTAAGGGGATTATAGGGCCGGTGATGAAGACTTAATTACCTTGATTCTTTTGAGCAAGTCATAACCGCTCATCCCAGGCATACAGTAGTCTGTCATGATCAAATTCACTTTCATCTCCTGGATTTAATAAAAATCTCATTTTATTATTTATATAAATTAAGAAGAGCAATCTCACCGCCCAATATATATATGCTGCGTATTGAAGAGTAGGGCAAAAACAATGCAGATCAAAAATGCCACAATTAGGAATTTTTTTTTTTTTTTGTACAAACTTAGTTTTCCATGTATACATCCTTTAATTAATTAATTAATTAATTATAATAGTATTAAATCATTCGCATTTTAAAAGTATTTCTGTTATGATTAAAATCATGAATGAATTAATTGTCAACTGACAAAATAGATTAAATTTATTTAAGAATTTCTGGCAAGTCATGGGGACTAGCAAATTAATGCTACAAAAATGGGAGGAATATCTGGACAAATTAATTTGATGTAGAAAGTGAAATTCAAATTAAGATATCTTCATGAGCTTCTTTATCAAAAGATCACAAAATCCAAAGACATACAAATTAAAAGTGGGCAAATAAAGAGGGGACAAGGGGAAACAAGAGAATTTGGATGCACCCAATTCATCCAAAATTAATTTGTTATTTATTAATTGAAAATAAATCTTCAAGAAAAATATTTCTGAAAAAGATTTGAAGAAAGAGAGAGAGTCCTTCAACATGTGATCTGTTCTTTATGAAATATACAAGACATGATGGTCCACATATATTTAAAGCAAACATCGAATTTCTGGCTGAAATTCCCTAATTTTCTTTATAGGTTTGCCCTAATTAAGTTTATCATGATCATCATCGAATGCTATACATACACATATATAACATTTTTGAAGTGAATGTACTCTTGGCTAAAGGTGGTCCATCAAGAATCTTTATTTCAGATTTTGTTGATATTTTTCAAGACAAATACAATGTGCAGGATTAAAGTGTAACATCATTATTTACGTATAAAATGTACCTTCTCCCTTCTTTTTCTTCTTCTTCTTCTTCATTTCATTGATAAATCAATAATAAAAATTGATTGTGGTCCTTACTTACTTAACTCATGCTCTGAGATTAATTAATTTTTTGATTTTATTTCCCCATTTTCACATGATCAGAAATATCATATTATGCATAAAGAATTATTATATATTCCAACAACATTTTCAAGAAGCTTTCAAAATTTGACAGTAAGAAAAGAATGGTATATGTACATTATCCATTTAAATAAATAAGCGAAATTATATTGTTATATTGTTGCTATTAATTTTTACTTTTATTAGAATTATGAGGAATGTTTTTTCCTTTTCATTTAATTGACTATGATCATTTCTTGTATATATTCTTGGCTAATGAACAGGCAAATTATGTGAAAAACACAGGGAGAAGTCGATCTCACCTCTTGTGTTGACTGTGAGGAGGAGGAGGAGGAAGAAGAAGAAACTGCAGAAGAACTATCAAGCAATCCCAGATACTCTAAAGCTTTATCTACAGAATCCACACAAGTAACTGCAACATCAAAATAAAATATATTTTTTGAAAGAATAAAAATAAAAGAAAAACAAGAATTCAGTCATCTGAAAGAGAGAAGAAGATTAAAATGTATGTATATATATATATATGTCATACCTTGATAAGAAGAAACTGTAAGTAACTTCTCCAGGAGTTTTCTATCAATAACGCTATCATCAACAGCCAAGACATGAAAGTGCTGCTGCTGTTGTTTGGCATCTTCATCAGCTGATTTCATATCCATTTTTCCACCAAAAAAAAAACAAATAAATAAAATTGAGACAAGTATATTCAGTTCATGGTTGTGGGTATATATAAAGAACACAGACAAACATAGGCCACAGTAGCTTCAGAGCAATTAATTAAGAGAGACTGAAGAAGGAGAGTGTCTGTGTGTGTGAGAGAGAATTGCTAATTCCGTGGGTTTTATTAAGTAGGTGAGAAGAAAAGCAAAGGCGATATATATATATATATATATATATATATATATATATATATATAATGATATCTCACCTTTCATGTGTCGCCACTTATTTTCATCAATCTTAATCTAAAGGTGGAATTTAATGCCATTACTTATGGTAAAGGATATGGATTTCGCTGAGTATCCGCACTATTTAAGTATGTTTAAATTCTAATAGGTAATTTTATTAAAATTTTGAGACGGATAGAGATTTTTAAGTATCTGCTATCCATAATTTATATATATATAAGATTCATTTTATTGTAATTTATTGAATATAATGATATAATTAATTTTTGTTTGTGTTGTTGAATTAAAAACGTAATAGAAGTTGAAAATTTGAAATATAATTTTTCTATTATTATATAGAATATTTAAATTTTATTGTTTTAATGTTATTTTATACAATCTGATAAAGTATTTTAATTTTAATTTATTAAATTTATATTTTGTTTGTTTTATTTGATTTTGTAACAATTTATGATAGATTATTTGTATATTTTTAATTATTTATTTAGTTTGAATTTTATTTTATTTTAAATTTTTTAATGATAAACGGATTTGGATATTAATTAGGTAATGCTAATTGGATTTGGAATGGTACGGATATGTGTATATATAATTGGGTTCGAATAGAGTATTTTTCGCGGTACCATTAATTCCATATTCTTAATTTTTAAAACCGTTAGGGAAATTTTAGAGGTTTTTTTTTTTTTTTCAGCATTTCTTAATTTTGGATAATTAACTAAATAACAATGTTATTCTATACGTGTAGGCCGTCAGATCAGGTAGATCTTACATATTTATTTGTGAGCTTTATCTAATTCGACGAATAATATAAATTGGTATTTATACAAATTCATGATGAATATCATTTTCCTTATCAAGTGTAATTTTTTTCTAATGTTGGGTTTTTAGATTTTTAATATTTAATTTTCAATTTTAACAAAGGTTTTGGTTAAATATATTATAAATTAGTAATAACATTTCACATTTGTGATATATAAAACCTATTATATGGTGATAGAGATACCATTAAATAATGTATAAGAACCAAATAAACTATAGAATGAATTATAGGTAACTTGATAAGTAATTATTAATTGAATATTAACAGGCATACATATGATATATTGATCCATTTTATATATATGTATTTTAATTTATTTATTTATTCTTCAAGAAATCCAAAAGCATATTCAGGGAGAAATGCTAGCGATGATCACTTTTAGTTGGTGATAAAAAAATAAAATTTTCAAATATAGTTAAATTGTTTTGTCTTAATTAATATATATTCATAAATCAATCAAATGGTAAATATTAGAGAATTACTTAAAAAAAATGATAATTACTAATTATTTTTTTATTGTAAAGAAGAAGGAGATATGTAATTGTAGTTAATTATGGTTTTTAGTGTAGGAATGTTTGTGTTTTCTTCTCCTACTGTGATCTCTCCCTTGATTCTCTCTTCTATGTTGGTACAACCACTGCTTTTCTCTCCTTTTTTCTTTCTCTATTGTTTTTTAGACCACATGCATTCTTACCTAGTTTATAAGAATTGTGCTTAATAGAATCTTAAAAGTGCTAAACCACTTCCTTATAAATCGCTGTATATCCAGAATTCAAACTTAAAATTTCTAATTAAATTAGAAAAAATTAATAGCATCTCATTTATATCCTCTTTTAATCTCTTTGGATTTTCTTTGTTTTCTAAGGAAAATCAGAAGAGATCTTTGTTCCCATTGAGTCACGCTTTGGCAAAGGACTTGCTTTTAGTTGGATTTGATTTTTGATACTTGACTTTGAAATATAAAGGTTGTTGACTAATTAAACTGCTGTTTTTCTAGATTTACTTATCTTTAATTAATTACCCATTTCTTTATTTAATCTTTTTCTTTGCACGCTCTAATTAATTAGTCTTTGATTTTAACTGAGTTTTCCGTCCAACTAGGTGTTTAGAATTACTATACAGAATGTCTCAAAATATATTTTAAATTTTTTATTTAATTGATTAATTTTTTTAATTTTTTTAAACGATTTTTTAAATATACTTTTAATATATATATATATATATTTTGTTTGTTTCTATCTAAAAACAGTTTTTAAAACTCAAAAAAAATAAAAAATACAAAAAGCTTTTAAAAAATATTTTTTTCAAATATAATGTCAAACATTCCTATAGTAATGAAAAATCCCACATCAATTAGTTATAAGATCTAAACATTTTTCCTCCCATAAATTAGCTTTCAGGCCGAAATAAATTTAATATTCATTTATTCAATATGATATCAAAGTCTTCAATTTTATAATGTCAGTCGTCTCGAGATGTTCAATACTAAAAACTAATGAAATAAATTTTTTAAAATATATTTATAAATTATTTTTTTTATCAAGAAAAAGACTTCCAAGAATAGAAAAACTATGAATGATTCCATTAATTAACCACTATTGAATTCTATTTAAAGAAAAGCCACATCACATAACGGTAATTGCTCACATCATTCTTCAAGTGGCTAAACAGTCCTTAGCCATTAGATCTAATATTCATGACTCTTTCGTGCAAGACTATAAATGCATTCACAGATTGACCAACCATAATATATTCCTTCAGATTTTGTCCAAAGAATTCAAACAAATAATTAAATAATATACTAATATTTTTTTAATTGATAATTTTTGTTTATTAAAAAGTTTGGTGAGCCATAGATACATAATAATAATATAAGTGGCCATCTCTTTATGCTCGTTAATATAAAGATAATAAATTTTTATAAATATTAGTCATAAATTTAAATGTTTTTCCATGGGAATGCGCTTCTTTTCTCACCTATTGGAAGAATACATTTTAAAATTAATACAAAAAAAGAGTGGGCCTTTTTGTAGAAATAGAGTAAGCATAGGGCCAACATAATGATTAAAATTTTGAGTAGTGAAAAGGGAAAGGATATATAAATATAGGACCACTTTTGTGCATACATTTGTCTATCTAATCTCACCCATAGACTCAGCATGGAATTGGGGAATCATATCAATCTCTTGTAATAATACTGAAGGAGACATTATATAAATAAAGGGTCCATTGTGGGACCCTCCCAAAAATAAAAAGCAAATTTTTTTTTTTGGCCTTTGAAATCTTCCTGTGGGACCCTTTCAAATGCAATCTTTGTGGGACCATTTTCTTCTCTCCAAAAATTTCAGTCTAAATTTCGAATCTACTAAATCCCCATTTTCATATATTTAATGTACATACACATATCCCCTGAATGTTGGCCCAATAGATGCCTTCCCCGTGTTACTCATTGATGTGTTTCTGAGCGGAGCACAGCACGACAGACGTGGATGCACAAGAACCGTCAGATCACGTTACTGTCAGAACATTCATTTTTTTCTTTTTCTGCATCACCAACCGATCTCTAGACAACTGTTCTTATCTGAATTAACTGTCGTCTAATTAATTATAAGGTAGAGTTCTTCAGCTATGAATTTTCTCCATAGGCAATGCTAAAACTTAAGATTTTACTCTACCTCAATCAATCCTTTCTATCAGTCCGTACTCATTGTTTTCATATATGCCTCTCAAGATTTCCTGGACTTAGAAATATTTATAATCCCTTGATATCCAACGTAATTCTTTTGATTTTGAGATATTAATTAAATTGCCTTTTCTTAATATCTGAACTGCCCAAATAGAAAATAATACTAATTAATAACAAAAAATTATTCGAACATATTACATGTATGACAAAAAAAAACTGTATATTATAATAATATTAAATCTAAATTTTTTTTTTTTTAACAATTGGAGCAAATATAGCTAGCACAAGCTCAATTAATTCCAAAAGGTAATTTTGGTGTTTTGTGATATAAAAAAAAAAATTAGTTAACAATCCTTAATGCAGAAACAGCCACGAGTGAGAAATCCTTTGCAGTGACCTCCATTGAAGCCAGGTTCAGTTTTGCACAACCGATCACAGTAGTTATCCTTATCGCATGACCCTTTGTATTTTTCGCTAAGTGAATCGCATATCTTTGCCTCCCCCACATTTGATCCCATTTCTTCTGCGTTGTATTTTTTTTTTTTCCAAAAAGAAAGAAATAAAATTAAAATTAAAATTGTGAATTACATAAAAATTAATTAATCCCAAAATGAATTTTTTTTCCAATGAATTTATGGATATATATACACACATTGTTAATTGAAATTAACTAATGACTTGAGTTATACACAGCCTCATGAATATGTTCATTTTTGCTATTTAACTATTTTTAGTGATTTTTGGTTAATTTAGTCACTTAAACTCTCCCTTTTGTCTATCTTGTCTCATGTCCAATTTATAAAATGTGCATGAAGTCTCGTAATATTGACGTGGTAAAGAAAAATGTTTGATTTGGTCAATGCTGTCATATTAATAACAAGAGATCATATCGCAAAATAGATAAAAAATGGAGTTTATATGGCTATATGGATGAAAAATTACTACCAGAGATTAAACAGCGAAAACGAATATTTTAAGGGCTGGTTATGACTTAAGTGATAACTAATTAAAGAGAAATGTTTGGAGAATTTACCATCGGCGGCCACAAGCAGCAACAAAAGTAAGAATGAAGCTGAGAATAGCTGTATGGACGAACGCTCCATCTTACCTTGGAAATTAAGAAGAAAAATAAAAAAGGTCGTGCAATGATGAGATTCATGGGAGGTCTCTGGTCTCTCTTCTTTATAAATGTATGGATCGATATCAGGTTAGAATGTCTATTTTTGGTGATTTAATCCACCCAAGTATTGGTCGGTAAATATAATTTTGACCTTGTCTTATAACAATCGACTGCTATTTTACCAAAGTTGGTCAATGTTTCTGCATAAACAGTCGTTTAAGAGAAATTTTTAGGCAAAATAGGTCTATTACTTTATCCATAGACCAATTCAATTGCATAATAATATTTATTTAATTGATTTATTTTCATTGTTTGATGTAAAAATAAAAATAAAACAGTTAAATATATATTATTATGTGATTGAGTTAGTATAATAGATTCGATTTATATAAGAATTTCTCGTCATTTAATTATTTATTTATTTTTCAATGAAAATTAGTTATATTAGGGTTGTGAGATTTTCAATTTGAATTTTCAGTTGGACAATAAATAATAATAGTAAAAAGAAGTCCTCCCAAAATTAAAAAAAGAAAAGAACTAAAAAGATTTTTGTTGATATTATATTCTTTGCTTTCTACCATTACAGATTACAAAAGTGTAAGAAATTTAATTTAAAAGCAAAAAGTAAATTGTCAAACACTGTAACTACACATTTGAAACAGTAAACAAGAATTAGAAAAAGTAACAATGCAAATCTCAACATCTTTTTCATTTGCTATATTAATCTTTGTCTATGTAGTTTGATCCAAAAAGCAAATTAAGCATATATGTTTCGTTTTCAATACCTATTATAAAATAATAAGTAGCAATTTTTATATTATGGAAACACATATATACAAAATAATAATAAAATAAAAGAAAAAGTAATTAATATCTTTTTTATATTAGGAGATCTTAATCATGAGAAAAATAGTGAAGTAATTAAATAACGAGTCACATAAAATTAATAGACAATGCATCATAAAATTTTTATTTTTTCATTAAATTTATATTTTAATATGTTTTTTCGGGCCTTCTTGTATCTCAACTTTTTTTTTATCTAGCCATCATCTTCTAGAAGCAAGGAAGAGTGATTTTTAGCTATTATTGGCCTCAAATCACCTATTTATATCTTTTTTGTCAATTTGTTTCTAAAACAAGTGATTATTCCATATATCTATGTTTTTATTTTGTTCGTTTTGTTTTTCATGATTCGTCTTGTTGCGGCGTTTAGTTTTACTATCTTGTTACGATATTTTATTTAGTTCGTATTGTTGTGGACCTTGTGGTATTATTGTATGTGATCGATTCAGATAAACAAAATATTTTTTATTTAACAGAAATAACAAATCAAATTATGGTTGTCAGTATATTATAGAACTGGAATTATAGATATTCTAGTCACCATATTATTATTAAATTTATGAACTTTAAGCTAATTTATTGTGTTATTAATCTGGGTACTGTAAAATTTTTTACTATTTTATCATATATAATTTTTAGTGAATTTGTATTTGTTTATTACTAGTTTGAATCAATTAAATTATTTTTTTTTTAAAAAGTATGTTGTTTCGAAATTTTAGATATTTTAATTTTTGTTTCACATTTTTAAATCACATTAATTACTCTCCAACCAATCTATGAACTATGGTTGATCCAATGGTCAGAAAAACCTTTTCATTTTTTTTTTTTTTGAATTTGATTATGATTAGTTAATGCTGTTTATTTAGTTACTTAATTTGACTTAAGGAAGCAAAGTGGGGTCGTTTACTGATCTACTAAAAATCAGCATTTTGTTCACTAATATATATATATATATATATATATATATATATATATATATATATATATATATATATATATATATATATCTATTAAATAGGTTGCCCTCAGGCAGAATCCATTTCAGATTTGCACTGGAAAATACCTTGTGGGCCCATTCTATAAATTTTTCAGTTTTTTTTTTTTTTTTCTTTGGTAGACTTTTGTTGCTTTTATATTGGGCAAGATATGAAAGAAATTTCCTAAGGTCGGGGCAGGACCCATTTGACTATGCGTCTTACGTGAAATTTTTATGTGAATTTTTTTTTGTACATGTGGAAAATTAATGTTATTATTCCATTAGCTCATTTAATTGATTAAGGTAAGAAAAATCATCATAATTAATTTTGAAATTATGATTTCCAAGTCTACTATATATAAGCTAAACAATAAGTTGGAAAATGAAAATTCAGGTAATTGTACTAAATTATGCTTTACATAGTTAAGCAAGATCAAAGAAGATTTGGTGGTTGAAAATACATAAACTTTAGGCGAAAAATATGGTCCCTCTAAAATCAAGATTTATGTTGGTTCACTTTCTCTTTTTTCTTTAAAAAAAAAAAAATTGAAATCTAATTGTAATTGAGTCGAGTTGATACATTTTCAGACTTAAGTTCAACTTAATTAAAATATTCGATCAAATTTCTTTTTAATTGTTCAAAACTCGATTTGAAAATATTAAAACTCAAGTCGATAAAGCTTGATTGAGCTAAAAAAAAATTTAATTAGTATACTTTATTTGAAATATACTCAATTAAGCTCGACTCGAACTAAAAAGAAGATATATATTTTTTAGGTTATTTAAATATTAAGAGTATAAATGTAATTTAATAAATAATAAAAAAATTAAATTCGATTAAATTCGCAAACTTTACAGATCGTATGTTGTGATACTTGATTTAATAAATTATTTATACTATTCGAACTCAAACTTGATTCGATTAATTCCGAATCGAATTTGAATATTTTATAAGTTAGACAAATAATTTTACTCGTTTACATCCCTACTCATAACTCTAATCATCATTCTAATACCACTAATAAAGAAAAGCTTATTGGTCCCACGTTAACAATCAAATCTTCAACAAGTCACGTGATATTTTTATAGATTGTTTTCTTTTACTCTGTATTTCTGTAATAAGATTGTTTCTCTATATAGATGCATAGTCATTTTGACTGGAAATTCTACATTTCTTTTTTGGGGTAAACAATGGAAATTAAATCCAAGATTTCTTGACCCTTCTTTCATTGTTCAAATCTTTCATTTTCATCTCTGTTTTTCAAGAATTAAAGAATATCTTTATGATGTCATTGATTTTGCTTGGATATAATTATGATGGTGCTTCTGTACTATTGTTTCCCTTTCTTTTTTGTGCGCATTGACATGAAATTTTATAAGGTTTTATTATGCTTGAATTTCTTTTACTGGTTTTTTTCATTAAGAGGTATAGTTTACGGTAAACTATACGTATTTATTTTCTTACATTCGTCATAAGTTATAGAAAAAAAAAAAATTCTAAC
The DNA here is from genome assembly GCA_949630135.1 of Balakata baccata. Lineage (NCBI taxonomy): Eukaryota > Viridiplantae > Streptophyta > Magnoliopsida > Malpighiales > Euphorbiaceae > Balakata > Balakata baccata. The sequence goes on from CATIWF010234000.1 coordinate 99,073, forward strand.
TCAAAATTTTTACCATTTTTATAAATGAGTATATTGATTAATCAAAACACTTTTTTCCTGATTTAATGAATGATATGAAAAAATGTTATTGAATTAATTGTTTAATTAAGTTTTTATATCTTATTGCATGAATTGAATTTCTTAAAAAAAAAATAATAATAATAATGGGGAAAGCTTGGAGTAATAACCTACACCAATATAAAGGAATTATTATTTATAACAAAAGAGGGTAACCAACCAAAGGTTTTCTTTTTTCATTTTTTCAACTGCAACCAACCAAAAGTTAAATCGAATGAAATATCACCTCCAAATTATTTATGCCAAAATATTGATAATTTAATTCAATAATAGACAATATTTCAACATGACTATCTAGTTTGAAATCCCATGAATAATAACATCATAAGATTGTGATGTTTTAGAAATGAATATTGTTCAATAAAATGGGAGGGAAAATAATCTCTATTATATAACTCATTTAGTATTAAAATATCACAAAAATAAATAATATTAATTTGATAATAAAGCTGCCATTTTATAACTCATTTACAATGCTCAATTAGAGAGCATTCAAATAAATTTCGCATCTACGCGGATTAAAAGAAAAAAAAATATTAATTAAAATAATGGAAAAAGGAAAACACTTGTCAACATGATGATGGCTACTATATGAAGTTGCAGAATTAAGAACAAGATTCTTCTGGGATTATATTTTTTACAAATTAAAATATAATTTACACAGAAATTAAACAATTATAGATTTGATTTTTTATTGTATAAAATATTTTTTTATAATAAGATTATACATCTTTAAATAAAATAAAAATATACAAAATTACAATTTTGCGCAAATGTGTAAATTATTATCCACAATTAGAAATTGAAATTTCTAATTAAAAATATATATATCTCTACCATTCCATTCTGAGGATAAATCTCGTATCATGTAGTAGAAAATGCAATTCTAGTCGAAAAAATTACATTTAGTGACACTTTTTTAAAACTATTTATCTAATATATTTCATTAACTAAAGATTATTTGTGGGTTTCAAATTTCTCGTTAATATTAAATTTAACAAATATATCACTATTCCGAGAAATATGCTCCAATAGCACTCTTCTGATAGGTCTTTATTTCCCTCTTCTAAGAGTATTGGTGTTGCTTCTGCTATCAATATCTTCTTCCTCTAAAAATTTCTCTTCTTGTTTATGTTTATTCTAAGAAAAAATCATGCTTTTTTTTTTTGAAATTGCTTCCATGGTTTTTGTGTTGCTTCATTGGGATTTACATTTTCTCAAGGGATTGCTTTTTCTTGCGCCAATCATTCCTCAGCCTTCAGATTATTTTCTTTAATTTATTTTACTTATTTCCCCTCAAAATACATTGTTCCTGATGGTTTTGCATTTTCAGGTAAGTGCAAAAACATTATTTTATTCATAATTTTTTTTTATCTTTTATCTTCATCGGGCATGGGTTTGCCTTTTGCATTTGGGACATGCATGTTGATTTTTTGGCTTAATTTTTATAATTTTCAAATTGTAAAATTGAATACTGAAACTGTTTTGCCTAATTTTTTTTATTTTGTCAAAACTGAAAAATTCAAATTTTTATATGCTAATAAAGTTTCCAACATTTGTTCTGTAATCTTTCAAATGAGTTTCCTGTTGTTATTTATCTATGCGTCAGTGCTGCATATTGGATTCATATGGATTAATTATGATGCCTTTGCTTTATACTTAGTCATATTAGATTTCATGATTTTGGATGGAGTTTTGGCAGGTGGAATAATATTTATATAACCTTCATATAACCTGCATATAATGTGCTTGGTGTGGCAGAATAAAATTAAAGTATAAAATGTGCAGAATTTAGTACCATATAACATAAATATAACCTTCAGAAAACATATAAACATTGAACTCAATATTTGCATTTAAAATATTTAATACAAGAATAATACACTTCTTTGTTTTTTTACTTATTCCATAGATATTATAATATTATGTCAAAAAATATTGTATTTTCTCAACATTGAATCAATAAATTATTAAAACACATTTTTATATTCATTTGGTATTACAAAATTTAGTTTCATAATTAAAAATAAAATAAATTTGTACAAAATTTCGTATCATATAATACCAATACAAATTATATATAATAAAAATATAACTTGGTTTGTATGAATGAAAATTATTCATTATTAAGATTAATTATGAATAATTTTTGTTCATATTTAGCCTGCATATATAAGCTTATACGATAGTTATTCTAAATTATTTTAAATAAATTTAAATAATTAATAATTTTTTGATTTTAAAAATTTAAATTAATCAATATATTAAATTTGATAACTAATAATTATATTCAAAAAGTGTAAATGAGTATTAGGAGAAAACAAAAACTTTGTAACGCTAAAAATAAACTGCATTTTATGTTGCAATTATAATGATAATTATACATAATATGATATGGGGTTTTGCGTCAAAAACTCATTCGAGTTTGGCAAGGCTTAGGCCCATTTGAGAGTTAGCTAGATTTGTAGCCTAAGACCTAGTAAAGAGTGGATCTGTCGCTTCTACAGTTTGGGCTTTAAGCCCATATTGAGGTTGTTTGTTATAAATTCTGCAAATGTCTGAATACTATGGACAAATTATATTGTGAATTTTGATTCATATAGTATTATAAATCTCACACATATGAAAATGATAATAAAATATGGTGATAATTTTGTAAATAAAGTAAACTTATACATATTCATTTGTTAATATAGGTTCATTAATTTATTAGCAAAAAATTCATTAGCTTATTAGTAAAATATTTATTATTTTATTGATAAATATTCATTTTACTTTAAAATAAAATCAACAATTATTGTATTTTTTAGATGTGATATGTCTCGATTTGTTTTTTCTTTGTATTTTGTCTCAATTTTTTGTTACGTTTTGAGCTTTTTTGAAGATAATTCAATGAATTCATACTTACAAATCAAAACACAAAAAAAATTCATTAAATTAAATATACAAAAAAATAAAATGAACTTGTATTAATATAAGAAATTAATCTTTATTAATAAAATAATGAACATTTTACAAATAAACTAATGAACATTTACTTCATTTATAATTAACATTTATCAATAAACTAATGAATATTTTACTTTTATTGCTAATAAACCATTATTCATAATAAATATTTCTTAATAAACTAATAAATATTTTTCAATAAAGTAATGAACATTTTTTTAATAATCGGATGATGAATATTTATAATTTTTTTTATTTTGATCTATAGATATAAATCTATTAAATCATTTTGATAAAGATGCATTATGTATATAATTTAATGAATATTATATTATTTTCTTTAATTTTTGTAGTAACAAACTAATGAACATTTACTTTATTTGTAATCAAGGTTGTAAAAACCGGTCCGGTGATTGAACCGGAAAAGCCAGCGGGTCACGGATTTAAGGTCGAACCGGAGTTAAACCGGGATCGAACCGGCCTACGTAGTATTTTTATAAAATATAACATGTCTCATATATAATAAAATATAATATGTCTCATACATAATAAAAATAGAAAATAAGTTGAAAATTTTTTCTAATGTACAAGAATAATATAACATGTCTAATATTCTCTTTTTTATTTTTTTTAAAAATCATATTTCATATATTTGTATCAAGGTTGTAAAAACCGGCCCGGTTATTGAACCGGAAAAGCCAGCGAGTCACGGATTTAAGGTCGAACCGGAGTTAAACCGGGGTCGAACCGGCATACGTAGTATTTTTATAAAATATAACATGTCTCATATATAATAAAATATAATATGTCTCATACATAATAAAAATAGAGAATAAGTTGGAAATTTTTTCTAATGTACAAAAATAATATAACATGTCTAATATTCTCTTTTTAAAAAAAAAAATCATATTTCATATATTTGTATAACTAAATATTTAATTAATTATTAAATGTAAACATAATTTATAACTTCAAAATACAATCAGCCAAAATTTTTAAATTGTAAAAGAAAAGTAATATAAAAAAGAAAAAGAAAATGTAAAAATAAGTGAACAATCTCATTTTAAAAAAAAGTAATAATGAAGATAACATATCATTTTATAAATAAGGGTGAGTTAATTGTTTAAAAATATATTTATTTTGACCAATTTAATTAGTTTATTGTTAATTCATCTAGTTTTAAGATCAATTTTTTGGTTGAACTGGCTAGATTGAACTAAATTTAATAATTAAAATTTTTTTGCAAAAGATTAAAAAAATAAAGGAAAACCGGTTGAACCGGCCGGTTTTTCCGGTTGAAGGCCGGGTCACCGGTTTTCCCGGTTGAACCGGCCGGGTCACCGGTTTTTTCACCGGGTTGTTTCTACCCCGATTTTGGGAGTAAAAACCACCCGGCCTAAGGGCCGATTCCCGATTTTTCCGGTTGAAACGGCCGGGCCGGTCCGGTTTTTACAACCATGTGGAAAACGATGGTAGGGATATGACTTGCTTAGACAGTGTCGTTTGCCACTTGCAGTGAAAGACTGTTTGAATGACGTCGTTTTTTGGTGTTTGAAGAACCAATGGTATGAATAAAAACGATATCGTTTCATGGGTGGGGTTATACAAAAAAAAAAAAAAGTAACACCGTCATTTGGATAAAAAGCGGTAAATTTTCCTTAATTATACAAATTGTAAAAATTCGGTATTTCAAAAATTGACTTAATATTATAACTAATTTTATTTTTATTAAAATTTATTTGGATATTTCATATTATATTTATATTAGAAAAACTAAGGAAATATTTAAAAATGCTGCTAAGTGTTCCAAAAACAGGTTTTTAGAAAAAAAATTTGAATTGTTTTTTTTTAAATATACTTTTGGAAAAAATATTTATTTATCTATATCTACCAAAAATAGTTTTCAAAATTCAAAAAAAATTAAAAATATAATTTTTTTTCTTCTGAAAAACGTTTTTTTTCAAACACAATATTAAATGAGTCTCAATACCTGAAGATAGAAATACTATTTAGTCACAAAATAAAAGTTGAAGTACTTTTTATTACAAATAATTTTTGAGATACTGAATTATTAGAATTTACATAATTATGGTACTTTTGTGTTACAAATAATTTTTGGAATACTGAATTATTATAATTTGCATAATTGAGGTATATTTGTATTACAAATAATATTTTGGGTACTGAACTGTTACAATTTACATAATTCAGATACCTTTTTATTACAAATAATATTTGGAGTACCGAGTTGCAAACAAAATTCACCCGATAAAAAATATTTTTGTCTCATTACTGGACTGACTATAATAACCAGCATACTGACTCTTATATATATTAATGGATTATATAATTAATTTATATAATAAAATTAAATTTAAAATAAAATGGCAAATTTTATAATTTAAACATTTAATAATATAAACAATTATATATTAATGTATAAAAAAATTGAAAAAAAGCATTATTAGACTATTAATATTTATTTTGTGTAAACTATATATATATATATATTCATCTATTTTATTGCTTGAAATTAATTTAGAGTTTAATCATATTTAATAGTTTTCACTCTTTTTGCATTTAGTGGAGTTGAAAATTGAGTCATAATTTTTTATGTTAACTTTTTTATTTATCGCTTTTGAATTTTTCCTTTTAATAAAAATGAAAAGAGAAAGAAAAGAAAAAAGAGGAGGAACAACGTCCAGTGGAACAGAGACAGTAGGAATTTTATGCAATATAACAGTTTCTTTATATTTCCATTTATTGATCTCAGTTACTAAAATTCATATTTTCTTTCTTCAATTTTTTTGTCTGAATAATT
>CATIWF010234058.1:0-41930 GCA_949630135.1 Balakata baccata
AGGGCCTGCAGAACCGAGCAGAACTGAATATGTGGGGTTGGGGCTAAAGAATCCCAACCTGAACACCCCTCCAGACGAAACTAGCTGCTCCCAGTCCCGGAGCGGCTGGCCTTGCTTTAGAGTATCATTTTCAGCATAGGATGCATAAATTTTTAGGCTAAAAATGCATGAAATAATGACAAGGTAATTAATGGCACTTGAACAAGCCATGAGTACTGAGTAGGATGTAGTATAACTTAATTATAGTTTCCATATATAGTTGAAGGAATAGTTATATCATGAACTCTAGTTTATGTAGCATTATAGACCAAAGTTCTCTCATACGTGTAAGAGGCGATAACAGTTTTGTAAATAAAATAAATTTACACAAATATTAAATATATGGTGTCAATTTTGTAAATATTATTCATTCATTTTAAATATATTCATTAGTTTATTAAAAAAAGTTTATTTGTTATAAAACTGTAAGTTCATTATGTTCATTTCTAGTAAATTACAAGTTCATTATTAATAAACTATATTTTATAAATCGTAAGTTCATTTGTTAAAAATTGTAGGTTCATTAGCAATAAAATAAAAGATTCATTAGCAATAAAGTAAATGTTGATTACTTTATTAAAACATGTTCATTTGTTATAAAACTATAAATTTATTAGAAATAAAGAAAATGTTTATTAATTTATTAGTAAAATGGTGTATTAGTTTATCAGTAAATATTTATTTCATTTTTTTTTGTATTTAATTTAATAGATATTATATTTTTTTTATTTTGATCTATAAATATGAATTTATTGAATCTTCTTGAGGAATATATTATGTATTTAATTTAATTAATATTATATTATATTTTAAAATTTTTATAATAATAAAGTAATGAACTTTTATTTTATTCTTAATGAATATTTTTCAAAAAAGTAATGAACATTTTTCAATAAAATAATAAATTTTTTTCAATAAACGGATAATAAATATTTATGAAATTATCACCATATATTTAATAGCTGTGTAAATTTAATTTATTTATAAAATTGTTACCATCTTTTATATGTGTAATAAACTCTTAATTTATAGTGTTTCATAGACTTGGATTCATAATGTAATTTGCCGTAGTGGAAGGGTTAGTCTCTCTTTGAGTTTTGGATCCTAAATTGGGTCTGCATGTTCAAGATTTTTCGAGTTAATGGTCCTACAACTTGGTCATTTTTGACCATTAATTGTAATACTAACTTTGAAAAAGTATACTAGAGAGCCTTAAACAAGTTAGAAAATCGAACATGAAAAGTACCTTAAGAAAGACTTTCTCAATTTATCCTAAGTGGTAAGAGAGCATCCCAATAGTGATTTTTATTTTAAAGAACATTTTTATTGGAATAAATAGTATTTATAGTTTTATTAAATATAAAGAGTAAAAATTATTTTATAAGTCTAGTAAATTATTTATATTTTTACGTTTTGTTTTATTTTTATCCCTCATAAATTAATATTTATAAAAAAAATGAATAATTTTTATTATAAAGAAAAAGAAAAATAACATATTAATAAAAAGATAAAACATGTATAAAAAGTAGGAATGTATTAATTACAATTGGAATAAATAATAAAATTTGACTTACTCAATTTCTACTCCAAATTTTAAAAATAAAAAATTTATTAAAGACTTCTTTTTTTATAAAATGAATCTCTAAAGTAAATAATATAGCTCAAATAAGAAAATCTATTGGGGATGCTATAAAAACCTGTAAACAAAGATGATGATAAAGAGAGAGTTTATGATTGTATTTCGAACAAGTTAGAAAAAATAGAATGGCAAGTAATTTGGCATTGTTATCCCAGTCAAGCATCAATCAATTTTCTGTAGGGTAACGCGAGGCTTCTATGGTCAGAGTCTACGCTCACATGCATATTGATTTGGACACCCGATCTAACCTTCATCAGCTTTTGGGCAATTGGTGTTGGATCATATATATTAGGCGGTATTTCACTTATCTAAATTGTAACAATTCAGTATTCTAAAAATTATTTGTAATACAAATATACTCCAGTTATATAAATTGTAACAATTTAGTACTTCAAAAATTATTTGTAACACAAATAATATCCCAATTATGTAAATTATAACAACTCAGTACCTTAAAAATTATTTGTAATACAAAAGTACATCAACTTTTATTTTGTAACTAAATAGTATTTCTGTTTTCGATTATTAGAGATCATTTAGTCAATTTAAAAAAATAAAAAAAATTCAAAATCTACTTTTGGAACACTCAACAGCACTCTTAAGTACCTCTCAGTCTTTTTAACAGAAGTATGACATGAAATATCTAGATAAATTTTAACAAAAACAAAATTAATTATAATATCTAGTTAGTAAAATTGAAATTTATCTGATGTGAATATTATAACTAATTTTATTTTTATTAAAATTTATCTGATGTAAATATTTCATATCACACTTATGTTAGAGAGACTAATAATCAAATACGGAAGTACTATTTAGTTACAAAATAAAAATTGAGATACTTTTGTATTATAAAATAAAAATTGAGGTACTCTTGTGTTACAAATAATTTTTGAGATACTGAACTATTACAATTTACATAATTTGAATACTTTTGCGTTATAAATAATCTTTCAGTTGACATGTGCTATAATTTTTTTTTTCCCATGAGAGATCCGGTATTCAGAACCTCTCAGATTCCGACTTATATGGTTGGAGTCGGATTGGACTATGAAGGTATAAAATTATCGCAGCGCAATTTTTTTTTTCATTTACATTACTTAAAGATAACAAGTGTTGAACTACTTGAACCACGTACGTTGATGTATGTATTTACAATTTAAACATTCACTTTTGAATAGTCTTTAATATTCTTAAATTTGATTTCTCATAATAAAATAAAATCATAATTTGGTTTATTTTATTTACTAAATGTTAATTAAAAATAACAAGTAACTTCGTTTCTTTTTTTTTTTTTTCTTTTTGGTAGAAAGGCTAAAGGCTTTATCCCAATTAAAAATTAAACTAATTACAACTCCAAAAGATCGAAATTGAATGATAAATTCACTTATTATACTCCTGAATATGAAATCAAAGATACTGATATCTTGGCAGCATTCTGAATAACTTCTCAATTTGAAGTAGCTGCAGTGGCTGCTGAATTAAAATTATAAATGAGTAGCTTTAAAAAGAAAAAAAAAAGAGTATTAGGACAGTTTTACATTACAATTAACTAATGAAATAAAAAAGTTAGCTATTTCCAAAACCTGTTTATGCCATGCTATTTTCTTATTAAGTGATTGCACATTCTCTCTAACATATCAAGACAAGCAAAATTGAAAAAAGCTAGCAAAAACAAGAATGGAAATAGCACCAACTATAATTACATAATTGAAGAATTTAATAAGATCGGTGATACTAATTATATATGTAGACACAATAATGAAATCTGAAACTGAAATTAAGGTGATCAGGGGCATCGAGGGTTGTTCCCTGGGCCTCCATAGTAAAAATAAGTGCCCCATTCGTTGTTGTAGGAGCTCTTAATATTGTAGCAGTTAGTGTTCTCAGCCAGGATTGATATGTCCTGAGCCGAGCTCAGGCTGTTGTCCGAGTCTACAATCTCCAGGTTCCTGAAATAGCTTGCCTTTCCAAACCCGTCTTCCGCGAAGTAGCCGGAACCCATCTGCGTGGAGGTGTGCTCGCCGTTGGCCCTTGAGTTCACCACTTCGCCACCCCACTCCACCATTGTGGCATGGTCTGCTAGGTGTGTGAATAACTCTGCTGGCCAATACCCTACTAATGTATTGTCACCAAATCCCATCCACCAATTCCCCAATTTCGGATCCTATTTGAAAGGAAAAAAACAGAATTGAATAAATTATATTGAGAATTATTAGTTTGTGTAAATATTAAGAAGAGAATCATAAGACGTTACCTTCCATATGAGAATGGTAATGTCATACTGGTTGCCCCCATATGATGAAACAGGAGAAATTGCAGCTCCAATGGCTATTCTACTATTAGTTTGCACAAAACCTGCACACAGAAGGTTGTAGCATCCTGTTGCCTGATATGAATCGCTCTGCAAAATAAAACCAATTAATTCAGAAAATAAAATGATTATTGTTGTTTTATGATTAATTACTTATTTCTCAGATTCAAATCTGAGCAGTCACTCATCAGTTCAATTAATTATTTTTCAACTTTTTTAATTTCTTAAAGAAAAAGATACTCCTTCACTCCCAAAATGAGTAGAAACTCACTTCTATTTTCAAACGCGTTAATTTAATTAAATATAGTTCAAACTAATTTTTCTTGATATACCCTTATATTAATTAAGAATTATTTGTTCTTTTTATAAAAAAACGCTGCAATAAAAAATTATACATTATTATATATAAAGCTACAATTTAAATTTTATTTAAAAAAACTAGTTTTATAGAATGAAGAAAATATATGTTGCTATTAGAAAATTGTGTTTTAGCTTGTGTGCCTAAAGTATTTCCTTATGTATTGTGTCAGCATATTGAATTTAAGTAACTAGATACATTAATTTAATTCCTACTCTACACTATATTAATTTCACATTAATGAATGTGGAAAAAAAAGTTGAAATTCATCTATCATGATTAAAAATGATGTATACCTAATCAAATTTCAATTTTTTGCAGCTGCTTCTTACATTAATGCAACAATATACACATGCAATAGTCAATGAAGATGATCAATTATGAATAGTCATCATACTAATCTAATCACTGTGCCCTTAGGGGGGAAAAAGACTTATTGGGTCATCCATGCCCTTTACAAATTTCATTTACCTTAAATAGACAATAAAACTATTAAAAGAGGAAAAACATTTGCATTATTAATGTTCATGGGGTAGTTTTCATTTTCTTCTTCCTTTTTTCCTTTTCAGTCAAAATGGTTAGGAGATTGTCCAGTCAATTATTACTGTAAGGGGTAAATCGTTAGGAGATTGTCCTTTCAACAGGAGCAATGGCTCTTTATTTGCACTATCTTCTTTATTTTAAAGAACATAAAAAAAAAATTTCAATAGATTCTATATTCTACATATCAGTATACTAACTTTTTATGTATGTTTAATTTTTTTATTGGTGTATTATTTTTCTATTTTTTTATAATAAAAATAATTTATTTTTTTTATAAATATTAATTTAGAAGCGATAAAATAAAATAAAGAGTAAAAATATAAAAAATCCATTAGACTTGTAAAAAAAATTGTACTCTTTATATTTAAAAATACCTTAAAATACTTTCTATTCTATTAAAAATATTTTTTAAAATAAAAAATACTATTAGGGATGTTCTAAAGGTTTACATATCCACAAACTATATTGAAATTTGGATATCACATGCTCTAATTATTAATTCCATGAGTTCCCATACCTAGGAGAAGTTGACTTTGACCATGTGCCTCAATGAATTAGGAAAAATATGAATACGGTAATCACATGATTATTACTATTATTCCAAAGAATAATCCCACTAGGTTTGAATATTCAGATAATTATAATCTAATTAACTAAGACATTTATTTATTAACAAAAGTATAATAATTAAAATTAGAGATCTTACTGTCCAATAAGTAAACAATCTCGGCCTGCTGTCACCATAAAGCTCCGGACTGACCTGACTAGTAGAATAATCACAACTTCAGAAGATCTCACTAATATAATATTAATTAATATTTTTTTTTAGTTATTTTTTTATTCCTACAAAACAAATATAGATATCCAAGGAGGATCTTGTAACTTGTAAAATTCTAACTTCAAGTATTCAACGTTGTTACCTGTATTAAAAGTAATTAATTAAATAATTTATTAGCATATTTGTATAATAATATGAAAGAAAAAAAATGCTTTAAGGATATCCAATATATAATAAAATTAAATATAAAAATTTAATGGGATAAAATAAAATTATAAGAACTCAGATCAATTAAAAAAAGAAGCAAAGCGCAGAAGCTTAATACCATAGTATATTATTGAAATTTGATAAAATAAAAATAGGAGAAGAGTATGGGATTCTGTGCATGCGAGGACAGTAAATGGAAGAAGTACCTGCCACCCAGCTTCTATGCTGTTGAGATCTGAGCCGTCAAATGATCCCGAAAGAATCCAGATCTGTGATAGGCTGAACTCATTTGCCACTTGTATCGAAGGGTCCCACACGTTAATAGTTGCCCTGGCTCCGTACACTTCTTGTGATGTTCCAGTGTATGCGATCGCATGCTAATAAAACATTTTACCCCATGCAAATGCAAGAAATCTCATAATTATTGAAGGAAAAATCAATGGTCAAAGTAAAACATAATAAATAAATAAAACTATATTTTTATACAAAAATAGAATCGAATTAAATTACTCCTCGTCTCCCCTCCTTAGTATTCAAAAAATTAAATTACTCCTTCAATTTCTAAATAGACATCGTTTAAAGTTTTTATATAAAAATTAAACAATGTGTTTAAGATAAAAATAAAATATTATATTATTCTTAAATTTTTTCCAATTATTATTATATTTCTAAAAAGAAACAAAATTTTATTTTTTTTTCTATTATTAAATAAGCATATAATATAATAGATAAAATTTATTAATATTTGTAGAAAACTGTAAAATGTAAAATGTTTGAATAAAAAACAAAAATTTCAAAGAGTGAATTTTATATACGGTAACTCAACTGTGTAAATTATAACAATTCAGTACCTCAAAAATTACTCATAATATAAAATTATCTAAAATTTTTATTTTATAATTAAAATAATTTTTGAAAAAATAAATTATTATAATTTACATGGTACTCCACCGAATTGATCCAAATTTCAAATGATATTTATTCAGAAATGGAGAGAGAATTAATTTTTAGAAAAGAATATAATTCAGTTTCCAATAAAAAAAAATGGAATAGAAATTTTTTTTTTTTTTTACTGAACAATAGTAAATTAATTAATATGAATTAGTTGGGGGTTATGAGTAAATGATGTAGAATAGATACCTCGTGTCCATTGCCGCTAACAACATCTGGAGCATCGGTGCGACGACTAAGAGAAAGAGAATTGGGTTGCTTCTTGCCAAAGTCAAACAAAGACTTGGCCCTCAACACATCATGCACCGCACTCCGCCGTATCGGGACGGTGCCTTTAGGGCACCTTGTCCCATTTCTGTGCCACATTTGCCATGCATCTTCTTCCCCTTTGTTCTTTGCCTCTCTAACTTCATCTTCTTTCAACATTTTCACTTTTGGCCTGTCTGATGGGACTCTCTAATAATATTTAATCATAGTTAATCATTCTGTTTTACCCACTAAAGTTATTTAATTAATCAACTCTTGTTTAGTCTCTCCTTCACTCTTAAGTCTCTTTTAATTTCTTTTAGGATAAAATTAATTAATATATGCAAGATGGCAAACATATGAAGCCAAAAAAACCTTTTGCTAAGGGATACTCTTGGATAAATGGAGTCTATATAGACCAAATCATCGAGAGAAATTGTAAGTTATTTTGCATCAATTTGGTCCACATAGAGAAGCTTTAGGGGTTTGTTTATATGCAAACATACCTGAATCTTGTGATTCTTTAATAGAGGATGATCTAAAGCAGGTTGTTTTCTTTTATGAATACAATCTATAATATCTCCATCTGGGCTCTGTTCAGATCAAATATATAGTAAAGAAAAACACCATTAATAACTACAAAACTAAAAAAGAAGCATAAGTTCTGTTATTACCTGTATGGTGATGACAGCAGGTTTGTTAATCTTGTCCAAATGCCTATGAATTCTTTCAAGTCTCAAGCTACTTACTTGCCTATAACTTGTGTAATTTAGAGAAGAAGAAACCAGTGTAAATCTTTCACTGAAAAAGAATGGAGCTAGAGGAAGAAGAAGAAGAAGAAGAAGAAAAGATGGACACTTTTGCTTGGTTGCTATAAAACCCATTTTCTAATCCAGGTTCTGGAGGAATTAAAAGAAAGAAAACTAACACACCATTACTAGCAAAATACACAACAGCTAATGAGCAAATCTGAGTTTGTTCTTTATTCTGGAAATATCAATATTCAATAGCACCAAACACCCATACACCCGAGAAAATGACTCTTGCTTCTCTTTCTCTCTATCTCTCTATAATAGCTAGGGTACTGCCTTAATGGTGTGAACAAAAGTGGGTGAAGAGGGTTAATTAAACCTGCAAAAAGAGGCCCCTTTCTTCTTACACATTCACCATCAAGATCATCATTGTCTGCATTGGATTCATATACATCGAAGAGAAGATCTTATTAATTAATTTTTATGTATGAATTTGGAAGCAAAACAAAGAAAGAAAAGAAAGAAAAGTGAAAGAAACAAACAATGCCTTGAAAGCACTATAAAAACCCAGACCTACCCAACTATTACAGCTCCCCTTTTATTGCACTTCTTCAATGTGGTCATCTGCCACCATACAACTTTGCCATTAATATTTTTATTTATTTAGATAATATATAGAAAGAGTTAGATAGGCTATATGGGTTTCTTTCCTTCTCAGTTTCTCCATTCCTTTGAATTACCTTTTTTTAAACTGCTAGTAGCACTCAATTGTTATCTTTTCGAATGCTTGGTGTTGCCACATGGCATGTCTTTCACTCTTTCTTTTTTCTTCACTTGTATATATTCAAGTTTATCCCAACTTTTGAATATGATTTGTTACCCTCTAAATGTGCCAATTAACTTATTTACTACTTTTTTTTGGGAAATTATTGTTTTTTTTTTTTACTTAATTTTAGATCGAAGTTGAAACTTGCAACCATTCAACTATATCGTAAAATTAAAGTATATTTGAACCCTTTTTTTTTTCATTTTGGGTACATTTTTAATTGTATTTCGTTTTTTCTTATTGCATTAATTATATTAACATTATCCATCATAATTATGGTTTTTTCTTATTGCATTAATTTCGAATTTCAAACCAAATCCCCACTAATTATATTGTATATTTTCCCTGTTGATTAACTTATAAATTATCTGTTTCAACGAATTAAAAAGAAAAAAAAAACTTTGTTCTAATTACAATCTTATCTTAATTTGTCCATACCATACACTCACCACTCATTTTCACATAAGAGTTGGATGTGAGCATGCACATATAATGGTGCTTAGAGAATACCATAATTATATGTAATAATTTAGATTAAACAATTATTTTATTTATAACAAAGAAATTAGTACTATATGACAATAAAATGAGTTGGACTTCGAGGTGATGGAACAGTAAATGAAATTAAGAAAGAGGTGGTGTTGAATTTGATTTATTTATTTTTGGAGTATTGGGTTTGAAGCAATCCCCTTAATGTGTGCTACAATATGCACTTCTCTCCATGTGTGGGCATGGATTTGAGAGAAATTCAATTAATGTTTGCTATTAATGAGATATATAATAATGTAAAAAATAATTAATAGAATAATAAATGAATGCTGTGAAAATATCAAATGAAAGGATTAAATTAAGATTTGTAAGCTTCTATTCTCGAATCTCGCATTTTGTGCTTCTGTCATTGAAGAGAAAATTTCTTGTCAGCATCCTTAACTCTCAAACCTGAAACCCTGGAATTTGACCTCGAATTATTTATTAATGTTTAAAATTACTTAAATAACCTGCATGGTGAATTATAATAATCATGCACCGTATAATGCTATATAGTTTTGTTTTGGAGAAACCCTTCAAAGTTGTATGTACTATCATTTGAAAGGATTTTCTTTAGTGAAGCCAATAGTTGTTAAATAATTTTGTCCCAAATCAATAATAATAATAATAATGGAAGTAGAAAATAGGTAATATTTAACAAAAGCACATTTTGCCTGCATAACATAAGCTGGCTATAAAATTTGTTAGAGAGAAAATGAAAGTAAAAATCATTAGAAGCAGTATTTTAGCACTCTCCTCTTATAGTTAGGCTTGTTGACATAGTAGGTATTTACCTAAAACATAAAAGTAGTAAATGGTAGTGCTCGTATATTACATTAGCAAATGGACTTTGACCTAATTCCTTTCAAAAATTAGTTCATGTGAGAAGAGTTATCTAAATCAAATTATAAATAGTAGCATATACTTATAGCCAAATAATGGGATAATGCACATACTAAGGCTGTTTCCAATAAGATTCCATGAATGAGGTGTCATTCAACCGAAACATAACTAAAGTAGTTCCATTTAATAGCCTCTTTTTCTTCAAGAAAGAGAGATGGAAAATGAAATTCCTGCCAAATTTTAAGTATAAAGCTTTTTTTTTAAAAAATAAAAGGTCGAGGATGACCAAAATATAAAGTCAAGAAACCTAAAATACTTATCATCTATTCCTTTGTGTTTTGTCACTTTGGATTCGACTATGTTTCCTTCAAATTAATAAAGAGAAACAACAATTATACTCTTTTATATCCAAAATTGGAAAAAAGATTGTTTCCAACTCATTGTCTTCACAATTAATTAATTACCTAAAAAGTGACACTTAGCAGCTTTCACATTTATATATATTTTTTAACTTTTGACATTAAACCTATATATTGGTTAGAGAAAATATGAGATATTCCCCAACATGAAGTGGTTGTAACATAACAAGGACATTGTAGTAATTTCAAAACTGTACTGACTTCTAAGGCAAGAGGGTCGGCAGGAGAAGTAACTTGCTTATCAATGTTTATAATGTTATTACCTAACCTGACGTATCGACTCAATTACCAAAACACCCCTCATTCCAATCATAACTCACGCCACCATTTGCCATTGCCATGAGAAACCCACCGCCAAAACCAAATCATTTCAATTCAAATTTAAAGGAAAAGATATACAGCAAAAAGCTCAGATTCATAAGAGAAACGATTGCGTTTTAACATTAAGAAAATGATTTTGAAAATGTGATTATACAATCAATACGTGATTACTTTTCCATGAGAAACAGAGAAAAATATCAATCAAAATTTATTTATTTATTTAAATTTTGTTCATGTTACTTTACAAGGATATATCTAGGTCTACCTCCAACGTGAGACTGATCAACAATTCAGCAAACTGGGAGAGAATGCTTTTAGCCACATACGTTTGTATCATTTTTTTTTTTTTAACTTAATGTTACATTACATATTGAATAAATTCCAACGAAATTTTGAGCACCTTTGAATCGAATGAGTTCATTCAAAAATTCAAATAAATAATATCAAGAAACTTGCCATAATAGGTCAAATTTTATAAAAAAAGAAAAGAAGAAAAAAATATTCGAAGTTTAATATTTTTCGCAAATAAAAGCAAGAAAAAGAATTTTTGCACAATAATTCAATTATAAAAATCATTTGCTCCATAATGGATTTGAAGAACCAAACAGAACCAAATTTCATGCTCCCAAAAAAAAAAATATTCCAACTCTGAAAATGGGATAATTTATCCCATTAGGGAAATTCGAAATAACACTTCTCATCTGAATAAAGAATTGAATTTCAAATCTTCAATTTCCACTACAGCTTTAAAAAATAAGAGGTCAGCCCTCAAAGGGGAGAGATCGGTGACAATCAATTAGGTCAGATTTCAACGGTTGGACATTGCGCAGTTATCAAGCATTTATTGACCGAATAAGTAATCACTCAATTTCTGATGAGCCTTCTTAACCCACTGAATTTAGTCGTCAATACATGTAGGAAAACCTAACTTCTTAATATATAAGAAAATAACTTACAACAAAATACAGCTTTGCAGCAATTAATTAGCCTTTCTGATTTGAAATAATTGTGGAAGTTGTACAAAAATGGGCTTTGTATATACCCCTTTATTCACATATAATCCTCGTCAAACACTATTGTTTCACAGTTTAAAAAGGCATTTAAAGGAGACCCAAGAGAGAAAATTGGGGTGTCGAACCTTGAAACTTGCTGTGTCTGTATATATGATTATAAACTCCTGTATGGACACATGCCGCACATATATTGGCCATGAACTTCAAGGTGATCTGAATTGTTAACCCTATTTCAAGAAAAATACAGAAACAAAAAGGCGTGGGTAACCATGCTCTTCAGCCACCAATCGAATCATCTTCGCTATCTTCACTGTCATCACTGCATTTCCACGACCAACAATCATCATAAATAACATGCGACTACAGAAAGCTATTAACAGACAAAAACAGAAGTTCAGTCCAGTAGAAAGTGCAAGTCGAGAAACTGCTTTTTTTTTTAAAAATAAAATTTTTTGGGTACATAGAAACTGCTTATTTTAATATCATACCATGGTCATTTATCTTAGCAAATGTTGACTTTTGGGAATGACACTTATCCTATAAAAAGCTAATATATGAAGATTATAAAGCCTGCCTACACAACTTTGACTAATACCGTATTAAATAAGAGCATCCATTCTTTCTACAATCATCCTGAAGGCCAACATATCATGTAATTCAATACGTTCCTAAATAGTATCAAGAGAGTTCACATTATAAGCTCATTGAGAAATTTTTCCTGCGGAAGTTTATGCAATAAATTACCCCAAATTACAGCATCATAAGCACATATACTGATGCACAATCCATCCATATTCGTATTCACAGAAATGACATATGTTGAAATAGAGTTGAGTGATTATATTCCAGCACAGCTACCAAAACTGAGAACTAATGCCCAGAATAAAGTGAATGATTAAAGTAGATGACCTGTGTTCAGGGTATTTTGAAAGTCGTCTTGCATCCAAGCCCGTGATAAACTTCTGAGAAGCCTGGACATTTTCTGCGCCTGAAGACCAAAAAGAAAAAGAAAAAAAAAAAGTGAACTACGTCAGGGAAGAGGTATCGTTGAACAGTTTAAGCATACGTGCAATGGTCCAATCAAATGGTATACCTTTTGTCAACTGGAAGGTATGCAATGCACATCTTTCTGCTGCTAGCCTCACTGGAGTACTACTGTCCTTCAAACATTCAGCAAGAGCAGGGCCAATAATTGAAATATAGGCCATGGTGGATTGAGGACTTGCCTGCGATAAGTTATGCAGCATTCAAAAGCCTAGTTCTCAACTAAAATCTACGCATTAAACATGTTAGCAGTCATGCTATAGAAGTTCAGAAAAATAAACACACTTTCGCCACAGCCTTTATAGCAGATAATCCCCTTCTTCTGACTTCACTGGAGTCATCACGCAAAGCTGATACCATTGGTGAAATGATATCAATATAAGCAGAAGTTTTTGAAGGATCACTCTGAACTTGATGAAGAAGAAGCCTTCCCAAAGCTTTGGTTGAAGTTTCGCGTAGAGGGAACTAATTTGCAGAAGTGTCATTTCAGTAATCATTTTACAAAACAGCATAAATTTTTACTTGTAAGAACAACAAATACCTTCTCATCTTTTAAGCCATCTTTAAGACTTTCTACAATGGATGGAAATTCTGCAGAAGTAAGGACAGAGGAAGGGTTATGCCTCAGCAAAGATGAGATGGTGAGTACTGAGCCATGTCTAGAAACCCAGTTTGGAGAAGAAGCCAATTTTGACAGTTGCTGAAGAAGGTCAACAAGCTGCACAGCTTCCATGAACTGCAACATAATTATTTTGAGCAAGAAAGAGAAAATAAGAGGAAGCAGTAAGCAGAACTGAATTATAAACAGAAAAGAAGATTGCTGATGCTGACTCAGGCACTATATGTGACTGGTAAACCCACCTTCGCAGTACAGCTATCAACTAGCAATTTGCAGCTAATACAAAATTGTCCAGAAAGGCTGCTAAAGCTTGGAACTACTAATAATAATTTAGAGTTCCACTAGCTTGTAGTAACAAAGAAGAAACAATAATCTTCTACATTTATCTAATCTTTAGATGGATTTGACATGTTCAAAACTTATTCGATCAATCCTTCCAGTCTCCAGAAAGGGCGCAGGCGTGAGCCTGAGGCGCAAAAATAAAAAAAATTATAAATTTTATTATTAGACTACTAAGAAGATGATATACTTTTATAACTATTAAAACTCAAAAGTCAAAACACACATCATTAAAAAAAAAAAAGGAAGCTCCCGGCTTCAATGGTCCCAAAATCCATTGCTAAAATGGGTGTTTGCTAAGTCAGTTGTTAATTCAGCTTTTCAAGAAATTCAATAGCTGAATGCTTGGTATAAGAAACATAAGAACCAACTATTGAGAATTCTGAACAACTTTTAGACTATATATTAAAAGCCATATTTTTATGAAAAGCTAAAAATCTAAGCTTTCCACATCAAAAACTAGCTTTTAGATGTTAAATACCTAAATTTTGTACTTATATCAATTTATATGAATTTTTTATTGGCTAAAAATTTATATTTTCTATCATGATTTTATGTTTAGTTAATTATTTTCTAATATTAAGTATGTTAGGTATTATGATAGAGAAAAAGTTAGTTTACATCACAAATATATAATAATAAAGGATTCTCAATAGTTATTTCACAAATAAAATTAATCTTCAACTATTGAGTTACCAAAATAGTTTAAAACTAATTAAAAACTGTTGGTTGTTGATAACTGATCACTACTGCTGAAACCAACAGGCACTTCTCATTTATTTTGAATTGTATGGGTTATTTAAAAGGCTGCTTTTAGAAGGAAGTAAGATGTTTCTCCTTTACATTTGACTACGACAATTAACACCTCACTCTTTCACTGAGCCAATCTTATCAATGAAAACCCTTGACTATGCCCCAGTTGGTTTGCAATCTTAAGCTTAAAACCAACAGCATCCCAAATTCTTATCATAAGCACAGTTAAACTAGCCGTGACAAAGTCATCACTGCCCACATGTAAAATGCTAGCAAAGGGATTCTCTGAACCCCCCTCCCCCAAAAAAAAAAAAAACCAAAATACAATGCAAACTGAGATATTTAGGATTTTCAGACAGACCTGTGATAAGATACCCAAGATGCTAGCAGCAGAAACACGAACTTGATCATCATCATTATGAATTAGATCACCCAATTGAGCATAAACACGAATTTTGACGGCATCGCCCGCACTCTTTCCAGCATGTTTTACAACACCTTTTAAAGCCATGAGAATGGCCTCCCGAACACCGGCATCCAAAGCCTTAAACAATAATAGCAATCTCAAAATCATATCAGATATCAATGTGCAAGAAGAAATGCAAAGTGATGAGCCTTACCTGCAGAATGGACAGCAGATCAGTGACTAGAGGATCAACCCTAGTACTGAGTGCACTAAGCTTTCCAAGTGCCAGAGCAGCACTCGTCCGAACCATCCTGCATGCATAACCACAGCCGCCCCAAATCATAAACATATACTGTTACCACTCATCAGGTCACAGAGCATGCAAAATCTTAAGGAACATCAATATATATTTTACAGTTATACCTTGTATTATCTTGCAGACACTTAATAAATGTTGTTTGAAGCTGGGGAAGAAAAGGTTTCAGCGCCAATCCACCCTTTCTAATTATGATGCTCAAAGTTGACAAAATGGCACTCTTAACCTGCCATGGGAACCGATCACCTATGATCCGGATCAGAGGCCTGTGATAACCAAACTAATCAGATTCCATAGACAATGGAATGTACCAGGTGGAAGCATAGAGTTTAGGCATGCAAGAGCATGTTTGCAAAAATGAAAAAAAAGAAAAGATAGAGAAAACTAAAAAAATGCCCATAAGAATTGCTGTCACCAAAAATATAAAAATTTCAGGAAAATTAATTTAATGAAAAACGTGGAGACTTGATGCTAGAAGGTTGCATCTTAATACAGAACTAAGTGACGAGTGGTGACATCTTAGATGATTTTGAAGTCTTAAACTTGAATACTCTCATAAGGATACATCTTAATAAGAGCTAGCAAGCAACATAGCCCACTCCCTTTCTTAGACCATTACCTGTTTTCTTAACAATAAGAAGCTTAGAATGAGACGCACAAATATATGAAAATAAATGTTCAAAAAGAAAAATGTAAATGAGATTGACACAAATCGAATGCTGGACTTCCAGTTTAGAGCCACAAATGAAAAATAATGTATTGACCCTATTCCATTCATCACAATCATTGAGATAGATATTTATTCAACAATAAACATGTAATGTGGAGGATAAGTGTCACAGAATTTTCCACCAACAGAACTGAGACAGGACAAGAAAGATACTTTTTCTTGCCAAGTGTCACAGAATTTTCCAGTAGCTAAATTTTGGAGGATAAGTCTACCCACTTGGTCAGGCTTACTGCTTACATATGCCTTGTACTATACATAGAGTTTGTGAGTGTACCTAAAGAATTCTGAGACTTTTAGAGTTGTAGGAAATATAGAATATTCTAGGGAATGGTAAGTTGTGAATAGTATGGAGGTATCAATTATAAGTAGGACGTTTGCAGAACTCCATTCTCCACTGCTAAGTTAAACAACTCTCCACTCTGTTAAGGAAGCAGAAAGCCTGTAAATAGGATTAGTATTCTCATTTGTAACCATGCTGAGTGCTAATACAAAGAGTTCCCTACAATCCCTTCTGCTTGCTTGTTCTTCTGGTTACTTTCCTCAGCTACTTGCTAAAGAAGGCAATCTTTGGGAGTTTTACTAACATACTTAAGATTCTGTAGAGAAAGTTTGCTGGTCCCACAAAGAAGTAAGTTCGTAGAAAAGAAATCCCATCCCACAAGATACCTCTAGTACATCACCTATGATCCGTTAGTGCTTTATAACATGTTACTTCGTGTTAACGTTGAAGCTGCCTCTAGTGCATCAACTTAAGTATAGTATCTCATTTCCAACAAGTCCATAGTACATACCCTGTGATTGGAATGACAAACTCCTTCAGTGCTTGTTCACTAGTTACTTCAATAAGCTCCCCAAGACCCAGTGCTGCCTGCTCTCTTAATTCAGCAGAACCACTAATTAAGCCCTACAAGTTTAACAAAATCTCAATATACATACTGATTTTATTAAGTACCCGTAGAGAGCAAAGAATTCAAATTCAAAAAAACAAAATTTCAGAAGCTTATATACAAAATAAGAAAAGAAACAACAGAAAATAATTAGACAATATAGAGATTATAAAGGTCCAAAGAGCTCTCCTCTCCTGCATAAAAACAAAATCATTACTCAAGATGAATATGTTGCAGTCTGCACATCCAATTCCAGGGTAAGTTGACCACTAAACAGAAATGCAAAAAAACAAGACTGATGGATCATATTATATATTTAGGACATAAAACAGGGGAGATAAGGAAGGATATGTTGAAAGAACAATGCAAAGTATATATTGCTAAGATTTCAAAGTTTTAGGGCAATATTTACAGCTTCGACACACTAAAGAGATGAGCAAGCTAGTGCGCGAGTTGATATTGAAAAGAATCGGGATAAAAATGATAAACTAGGACCCTATGTACACACATTAATAAGCCCTAAACAACACAATAACCTGCTACCTGGAAATTTCAAAATAATAATAACAAAGCTAGGATGAAGAGAAATATGCATACTTGAAGAAATATCGGTAGCAATGGCTGAAGAGCTTTTGGGAGACAGAAACCAGGAATGACAACCGGTCCTCCCTGCAAATAAGTCAAAAAAAAAAATCCTAATCAATTATCCATTCACATGGATACCAAGCATCTCGGATAAACACTAAAGGATGTTATGTATATTTAAAAGAAATCATAATAACAATATAAATGGCAACTATCAACCTTCTTCTTCCGACGTTCTTTATCTCTGGATGTAGATACAGCATCACGGACCAGTTTTATATATGAAGGAAGTACCTCCTTAGGAACTGATCCAACAACTCTTGATAAAGCTTCCCATGCAACCTACAGAAGAGAATATTATATACAAAGTATAAAATGATAGAAGTCCTTGAAATACTTATGATAGATACCGCAACAGTTGATGAATCTGAATCACTAAGTAAAACAATCAGTGTAGATATCATGTTTGGAGCTTCATCAACCAAATACAACTTGCTGTTTTTGAAGAAGTAGCCTATCAAATATGAGGAACTTCTTCTAACAGAAGCCTGGCATCATGGAGATCAAAACAAACGAGTAAGAGCGAGAGAAAGATAATGAGTGATAAAAGCCTTAAATATCAAGTATAATTTGAATGGCATACCATACTATCTCCAACACCTTTAAGAAGCTCTGGTATCAAATACTCAACACCTTCCTCATCTATAACCGAGACCACTGTTTCTGCAGCCTCCTTTGCCAAAGTTTGAACCTCCTATAAGATCCACAAAAAGTAAGTAATCCAGTGGAATAGACAGCTAAGAAGATGCATATTTTATATGGGATAAAAGAGCTAATTCTGAAGCAAATTAACATTCTGAATTTAAAAAAAGCAAAAAGAACAAGCAAGAAAAAATTGAGTTCACAATATAGCTGCATACCTTGTCTTCACCACCCATTGCAGAGAGTAAAGCAGGGAGAACAGTACCAAGATGAATGTTAAGCCCAGGTCCCGCAACTTCTGCTAATGCTCCTAGAGCATGTGCATTGAAAGCACTGCAAACATGACCAGTTTCATTACAAGATCAACTGCCAAAAAACTATTTGTTTTAAAAGCAAATGGCAAATCAGTGAAAGCAACACATACGAAAGGGGAAGCTGGACCAGCTTGGGCAAAATATGAGGCAATACAGCTGCAGTCCTGACACTGAAATTGATAAAAGAAAATATTAACAATATAAACAGTGGAACAATTACAAGATAATACCCTAAGAAGGGTAACAGCATATATCTAGCACAAGAAGTTTACCTTAAGATTTGTTTGAGGCCATCAAGAGCAGTATCAGAAGTTTCATCATCTTCAAGAGCATGCAGCAATGTTGGAACAATTTCATCAATTGCTTGCATTCCAGCACTCTGACAACAATAACTTTCATTTTTTATCTCATAATTCATATTTGAACAAATAATTTGAAATCAAACCAGAGAGGCTAGGGAAAGAGCACCTTGTACAGAGTGCTGAATGCTAAGCCTGCAGACTCACGAACCTCAGCCATGCTGTTGAATGAAATTAAGGAAATTGTGATTTTTCAAGAAAAATATTAGAGATAAGCACCAAGATAACCACTTGTATTACCTATCACAAAGAGCAGTCCTAATAGTGGGGATAAGATCATCCATGAAACTCAACAACTGGCTCTTCCCAGCACTCGCCATCACTTCACTCAGGCCAATGCATACACCCTATCATACCATGTAGTATTAGAATTATACACAAGGGAACTGATTCATTAACAAATAACAGATTATTCCAAACTAGGAAAACCATAAATTAATGCCTATAACACACATAGAGAACCCAGAAAAATACCCATGTCCTCATAAGCAACTCTTCTATCATCGACATTACCTTTATTTTCAGAAAATCCCGAGTCTACTTCCCAACCCAAAAGATGAGAGGAATCAACATAAAGAAGTCAAAAACGAATTCCATTGTCAAAAATGAACTCCATGTACACTGACCAGCCATGAGGTTTTATAGTCTAAATACGCAATGCAAAGATATAGAAGTACAATGCATGTAAAATTAGAAGCAAAGTTAGAATTCCAAATAAATTTTGTTCAACAATACATTTAAAAATTCAGTAATTACTCAAAAACACAATAGACATAATAGCTCCATAATAAATTATTACTTGTCTTCTGCTAGCATCAGGGTTCTTCAGCCCCTTGGATAAGATTGGGATAATCAAAGGAAGTACTCTTTCACCAAGCTTCCGGACGAGCTCACCCAGTGCGCGTCCAGCAACCTGCATATATAATCAAATTTTAAGACTTGAAATTCATGAAGAACAATCATAAGATCCCAAAGCAGAAAAATGGAAGCACAAACCTGCCGCCTTTCAGATGACGATGATGCAAGAGAAGATATCAGAGTATTCATCAAAACGGGCATGATTTCCTTGAGCGTCTTTGGAGTATTTGCCACAATAGTTTTCCATACATGTAAAGCAGCCTGATAAGAAATGGGGCGGATCTTTCACTTTATGTACTGCACATGTGTGAATACAAAAGCCAAAGCAATTCAGATAAGTCAACTGGTCAATACCTGACGAACGGATAAGCTCATATCAGTCCTAACCATGTATAATGCAGCAAGAACTTCATTGCGTTTATCTCTTCCCAAAACCTCAATAATTGCTCGTCCATGTGCTTCAGTACTAGAACCTTCATCATCACTACCACCCTCAAGTAAGGCTTTTCCAGAAGTTCCAGCAACCTGGATATTGAAAATAGATACCTCAAAAATCCAGTAATGGGAATATTTACAAGGCAGAACTTAAAAATGTCAAGTACTATAAACCTTAAATAACAGATCTCCTAACAACTCTACAGAGCTTTGTCGGATACGCCAATTATCATTAAAAATACCATCCTCAACAGCTGGAAGGAGAAGGGGCAAGGACCTGCAGATGAAAAGGAAGATAATAAGAGAAAAGTAGAAGTTTCTATAAATTGAAATCCAGAAGTAATCCAAAGCTTTAGAAGACTTGATTTTGTCATTATCACCCCATTATTCAACAGTCCAATGGAAAGAAGAAAAGAAAGCATTATTTCATTTAAGAAATTCACAAGATTTTCATAAATATTACAAGATTAATTTCAGGTACCACTGTTTATTTTCCATAAAAGCCAGATATGATTTCACTCTAGTAATGTCAATAAATTAATAATATTGTTAAAATAGCATTGAGGCCATAACCAACTAAAAGAATAAGGAAAAAGGTAAAGATTGAAATGTACGTTGTCGCATAGTGCTCAACAAGGACATGCCCAGCACCTAGTGCTGCATCACGCACGGATTCATTCTCATCGGCAAGACCTGTGAAGATGTAGCAACACCATATTGCAAAATATTAAGAATCCTAGAAAGTATAGCATAACCTAAGTTCTTAAAGCAAACAGACAACCGCAAGAAGAAAGACACTCACCGTCTAAGATAGCAGGCAGAACCTGCTGCAAATAATTCTGGAATTGAATGCCTAATGACCTTGGCAAATACTGCAAATAAGCAAGCCGAAAAAGGAAATTAATTAGACGACGCTTTTACAACAAAATACCAGCAGAATATAACTTAACACAATAGCATTTACCTTGAAAAGTGTCAAATATTAACTAACACAATAGTATTTACCTTGAAAAGTGTCAAATATCCATCACGCACAGATGCCCTTTGGTGAGTACAGTTACGGATGATATCAGGGAGTACATGCTCAAAGTAGTCTGTCCCTAATGCAGCTAACACCTACATGGTAAACAGACAAGAACCTTCATCAAATAACTATGACGAGAGAGGTTTTTCAAAATTGAAGTTTAAATCAAAACTACTCTATAATTATAACTATGCAAAATATCACATGAAGCATTTTCAAATGAAACCCAGTGCAAAATAATAAAACTGTGATCATACCAGTTATAGAAATTCAGGTTTAAACATTGCATATGGTACAACTGGCTCAACTAACAGGGATAAAATGCATATCAAATGAAATAAACATATCTAAAAAAAACTTCAAAAAAAAAAGATAGTATCTGATGAAGCCTAACCTCACTCAACCCTTGAGCAGCTCCAGAGCGCTCCACATTACTAGTATCAGATTTTAATGTATCAAATAGCCAAGGGACAAGATCTGGAAAGTTTTCTTCTCCCATTCCTCTTATAAGTGATCCAATGGCCCTTGCTGCAACAGACCGAACTTCTGGAATGGGGTCTACAAGAACCTGTAAAACACCACACAAAAAAGCTAAAATTTGTAGGACAATGTATTGTCAAAAAGTGTAACTTCAGTCAAAAAAAGGATACCTTTTTCACTTCAGGAAGAAGCAACCCTATGTAAGGAATCATATCCTTCGGTTCTGTAACTAAAGAACACATATTTCCAACAATTTGTGCCGCTTTCTTTTTAGTTTCAGCACTCCGCTCCCTTAGCCCTCTATGAACTATTGGCACCAACAGTGCAAGCGAAGGAGCATCAATTGAATTAATGAATGTTGTCTGCAAAAAAAAAAAGTGAAGTAGTATTCAAGGAATTCGAGAAACAAATTTCAACTCAAAAACCTTGTCTGGATGGAATCTAATATTTCCTTTTGCTAGCAAATGCTTACCTGAAGGAGAATATCAAGGCAATATTTAGTATGGTCATTGGGGTCTGTAAGGGCCATGAGAAGTGTAGGGACAAGGGAAGATATTTCCGGATTCTTTATAACACTCCCAACCTAAGAATAGCACTAAAAAATTAGTGACAATTAATCATAAAAATAAAATGAAAAAAGAACAAGAAAATAGAGTAAAACCTGCTGAAGTGCTGTTTGCCCCGCTGACTGGACTTTGGGATGCGTATCAGTCAATACCTGTAATTACACCAGAAATTTCTAGTCAAGAATTCTTGTTAAACAATAATAATAATAATAATCATAATAATAAAGAAGAAGAAGAAGCTAGATTAACAAGGCTTATGTTTATATTCAGACAAACCTCCGTCAGTTTTGGCACAATAGTGGGAAGGCACTGAGACAGTTGTTGAGGAGCACAGTAAGCCATAGCACCAAGAAGCTGAACACTGCTTTGCTTTGTCCGCCAGGCCTTATCCTCAAGACCCTAAACAAACATGAAGTTTATATAACATGGCAGCATTTAATAGTTATGATTAATTTTACATTATAAATAATAATAATAATAATAATTTGTAACTCCCAGTAAAAGATATGCCAGTGTAATTCCTTGTCATGATTGTTAAGGCATCAAAATTTTAGTTCATAATTTGAAACTGCAAACAGTTAATGCCGGTATATCTGCAGAGACTAGGTTGGTTAAATTTTTCCCCTCACTACAGAAGATAATTTAAGACACAAATAATGCAATGCAGCAGAAGTTTTCTTAATCAACATCTTCAGTATACATTCTCATTTATTCATGACTGCCAATGTAAATACACTGAGACATGAATCATTTTGATTCCAAACAAATACAGAAGCAACAGTTGCAGCATAATTACCAAACTAAAAACACTTAATAGCTGAAGTAGTCATCTTGCAAGTGAAACAAATTTTTACTTATGAAATAGGAAATTAAAACAGGTATAACCATTATAAATACCAACAATTTACTCCTCACCATATCATCATTTTTTAAGCACAGAAAGAATCAATACAAACTAAGCACCTTCAAAAGAGATGGGAGAACAAGCTTAACCCCCTGTGCACTAAGTTGAGACATCATCGCACGAGCAGCACATTCAGCAGCTTCACGAACAGCAATTACTTGATCAGAGAAAGAAACCAAAAGTAGTGGTAACATTTGAATCACATACCTGGAGCAAAAGGAGAAAAAAAATCAGTTACATACACAAACCCTTATGTAGATCTTTTTTTTTTCCATAAGTAATGGTGATACTTACGGCTCAAACAATTTTCCGAGTTTTTCACAAAAGCACTCAAAAGCTAGAAGAGCACCCTCACGAGACTTTGCTGAATTCCTAGAGTTCGAAAGAAATTCAACCGTGTTAAATGCCACAAGTATTAAAAACAAAAACATAAAAATCTGCCACCAAGGATAGCAAATTTGAATTATGAAATGGGACACCACCTCAGAAAGAATGCATAGTAAATAAAGAATCCTAGCAAAAGTGATACAGAACCATCTACATGCCCACAGGGGTGAGAGGGATTCATAAGCATCAAAAGAATCAACATTTGTCCATTTAGAGAGAAAAGCTAACCCCTAAAGATAAGGATACTTTTGTAATAGACAACACTGGGACATAAGGGCTTCAGAACTACAGAAACTAAAAAGGAGAATTATGCCGTAAGGTTAGGATCCAAGAAGTGCGGTACCTGCCCACAATGCAAGAGGTCATGACTTCAACCCCTAGCACCTTCCTCCCCTCTAAAAGTTTCTGAATTCTATTAACCCAAAAAAAAGGCATAAATATACCTATCCACAAGACCCTCCCTCAATGTAGCAGCAATACCATAATTCTTCAGACAAGATATTCCAAATCCCTTGACCACTCCAGCCAGTCCAAAAGCTGCCCCACGGCGTTCACCATATTTGTCACTCTTCATAAGTTGATCCAACAGCCTAGAAACAAGTGCAGCAGCATCATCCTGACCAAAAGAAAGCAGTACATGAGAATGAATCTCTTTTCTGTTTCAGAAAAGAGTAAGCATGTTACATGGTAGTTCAAGCGTAATTGAAATATATAAAATGCAGAACTACAATTCAAAAGTCCTTGTTTTGGAAACACTGTCTACATACTTGCTTCGATTGCATTAATGGAGATAGGCACGTTGATACTGCTCGCTGAACAGCTTCTGATGGAGTATTTAACACATCCAACAACTTCTCCACCACAGCATGAACTTTAGGATCATCCTGCATAAAAATTTCATATACAAGCTAAAGTAGAAGAAATGCGAGTAATTGTTAACCTCAAGAAAATGTTGATATTACAAATTCAAACCTTGGCCAAATGTTTTGCCAAAGCTCCAGTAAAAATTACTACACCCTCACGAACCAAATCATATTTTTCCTCATCTGATGCCTAAGCATGAAGAAATATTGTGTCAGATAACACAAAAAGGTTGAGTAATACTTTCATATAAGACAATTTTCTAACCAGGCCACATAAATAGCTAAGGAACAGACAGAAGAAAATTTGTCAGGCATAAGCATTCTTCACTAAAGATAAAGGATAACCTTTTTGTTTAAGTAATTCTCAAAGATTGGAAATAACAAGGAAACATTCTCCTTTCCATGCTTATCAATAATCAGTATGCCAGCATTGATCATCCTTCCTCGAACATCTGCATTAGGGTCAGCCTGCAACAATAAAATCATTCACAATCAGCAATAATACCTTGAAAATACACAACAATATATATGGCTAAAAGCAATTAAATCTCCATGTGAACAAGAATACTTCACGCAAATTAAAGCATCATTGCAAACGGCGCCTTCGTGTTACAATAATTCAGAAGGGGCTAACTAAAACAAATAAATTAGAAATTCATCTCAAAGTAAAATGACCTTTATGATTCCGCCAATTGCACAATTATATAATTGAAATCTTAACATTTAATGAAGAAATAATGAGAAATGTGAAATATGTGTAAGGTAAATGGAGAATGGGTACAGTCATGCAACACCCAGGAATCAATCTATCACCTAAAAGAGTCACAGGCTCACCTATCGATGAAAGGAATCTTAGACGAGTAATTGACTTCTAAATCATCAAGAATCTAATAAGAGTATAAGACCATGATGTCTAATAGAAGGTAAGAGAGAGGGGCAAACCATTATGTGGAAACATCATAAAAAAATCTAGCTATGTATAAAATATACTGAAATGCATTTCTTTTGGTTGTTAGGGGAAAGGCACAGGAAATAAACAAGACCCAACCTACAGTCAACAGCAAGTGGTTCGATCCAAATCCATCTGTAGCCCATTTCATGGAAATTAGATACTGAAAAGCAGATAAGTGTACATACTTGCCTCACAACGACCATCCAAAGTTATTGCTATATTTTGGGAAAAGAATTTGTGGTCAATATTGTCTGTAGCTCATTTGACTGAATAAAATATATTGATGGTCTTGATAACAACCATCCCACAATTTCATTTCTAATCCACTTCAAAAAGGATAACTAAATTTGACAAACAATTTTTTTGGAGAACAGAAAAACAAATCTTACCAGTGCTCGTGATATGAGGAATGTCATAACAACAGGAAGATCTTTTGTTCTTAGAACATCAGCTGCAGAATGTAAAGCCAATGCTATGCCTTGTCTGCCTATCCACCCAGCATCAACATTGCCTTCACCGAAAGCAGCATCTCGAATATACAAGGAAAATAGCATTGAAAGTGATTCCTGAGATAAATTGAAAGAAAAATATAAAACCAGCATCCAAAAACATAATTGCTATAGTGTACAGCATTTAATTGTATTTCAAAAACCTGTATAGAATCAGGGTTTTCATCCAAAGCAGCAGCCAATGCCTCTGCAGCAGCCCGACGAACATTATAGTTAATATGTGAGAGTGCCTTAAACAATCCTGAATAATCAGTCCCAAAATCATATCCATAGCGATCCCATATATCCTCTGCTGCTTCAGCAATTGACTGTAAACAACAAAACAAAAAAGATGAACCAGCATGATGAAATAACCAATAAAACAATGACAAATGATGTGCCCATTCCAAACTACAATGCAATCGAACTACAAAAGGGGCATCAGCTTATGGTTAATTCATGAGTTCTCTTCCACATCTTGAAAATAAATAAATAGAACAAATACTAAATGAAAGAAAACAATAAGAATAATAGGTGACACTGAGTAAACGACTGAATGTTACATTAGAGAAAAATTGCAACACGATTGTCAATGACTCAATATAAAACAATATCTAAAAATCACCAACAACAGAGAGTTTGTTTAGACATAAAGCCTACAGAATAGGAAATGACATCCCAACAGAACCTTAGTAGCAAACAAGCAATTAGGGTGAACACAAGAAACAGAACTAGAAAAGCCCATTTGCCGAATAAATGGTTGGTAGAATAACCAGCTAAAGGCTTCTGCAGCACTTTTATAAGTTATTTTCAGATATGATTTGAGTAACCTGTGGCATATCCATTTATTAGAAGCATTTCTTTCAGACTGTAAAGCCAAAATATAAAAAAGCATTGAGAACAAGGCACTTGGAGTACCAAGAACAGAAAGACAAATTTTATACATCTTTGCTATGGAAGATGAAATATTTTCCATAACAGGAAAGATTACAAAAATATTGAAGAAAGTCCCAAAGACGGTCAAATTTGAGCGACAAGCTTTGCCTGCAACTAAGTTTAGGAAACAAACCTGATATATAGGTAAAAGTTAATGTTATTGCATGTAAATGTAAGAGATACCACAAACTGGTGTTCTAGCACTTACGAAAAGCAGGAAGTAAATATTTCCAGGCCCATTTGAATGGTCTTCAGGAAAAGAAATAGTTCTTCGATGTGTAAGATATCTTCCTTAGTGATTATATTTTGGGATAGACACAATAGTATGCATAATTTACTGAAACCTAGTGATTTTAACATGGCTTATAGTTCTTAAATTGTAAGTAGTCTTTTCACTTGTTTTTCTGAGTTCCCTTATGCACCTCAGATGTACAGGAGATGGTTGGCCTCTTCAAACATATTGCATCAATATGCTAGTCTACAGCTCAAAAAAAAAGAGTGTGCTTGCTTTTATTACATGGAATAGGGAAGAGAGAGAGAGAGTGACAGAGAGAAACAGTTGGCAAGTAAAACCTTTTCTGAATCATATAAGGCAATCCAGATGCTGGTCGCAACCTCAACATTCTGGGGAAGAGAGTGGCTAGAAACAGCAGGAACGCATTTTATAGCATTTAAGCATGCCATTCTTACATGAACATCTTTTGCATATACCCCATATAATGCCTGGAAGAAAATATATGTTTAGAAACCATGATATTTTCAATGAAATTAGTGGAGAACCGACTGAAAACAGAAGATAGAGAACATACAGATGCAACTTCATCTGGTTGCAGACCAAGGCACAATTCATTCAAGGCTGCTCCAACAGAGGCCTGATAAGCGGGAACAATACCTAGAACATGATAAAGAGCCTGCAACGCAGAAAGCATACATTATAGCAAGCAAGACAAAAATCATTCAATAACGTCAAAAATAATAAATCATCAAAGTGGTGGATCAAAATAAAGGTATTTAACTGAAAGCATTCTGAGCCTCGGAAGGGGTAATTGTGGATCCATGTGCAAATAGAGAATGCGAAGCACATCATCATGAAGTCCGGTCCTTTTAGAAGATAAGAGAATACGTTCCATTATCTGACAACAAAGGAATCATTTTTCCACTATCAAAGCAGCTATACCCCCATATGTATATTCAAACAAAAAGGGAAGTCAAACATACCGGAAATACAAAAGTAAAGGAATCTACAGGGAGAGGCCCAGATTTACAAGAGACAGATAACCCGTGAATTATTCTTTCAAAAAGACCCAAGGATGGTCTTTCATTGGCTTCCACCTCCCCCATAGCTTGAATCAAGTCCAGCAAAACACTGACTTCCTCAGTGGCAATAAGGCGTAATGCAGTAGCAATGTCAAGGGCCCAATTGCAAAGTGGAGGAGCTGTACATTGGGAAAGCTTCACCAAGGTTTCAAAGGCAACATCACTTACTATAGGTGACCGAAGCAGAGGCTCAACAAATTTAACCTGAAGTTATTGACACAAGAATACCCAAACAAAAAGGAGTTAGCTCCACAAACAACAGGAAAATAAAAATATAAAGAAGAAAGGAACACAACACATCTCTAAAATAATGAAAAATAAATGAAATTGTATATTGTAGATCAACTATACGTGAGAAATGAATATGCTGCCCATGATAAACAATTAAGCCCAAAAAGATGTAATATGGCATACAGAAATAGTCATTGGGAAATATAAATCAACAAAATGATTCTCTTAACATGACACAAGTGCATGTGAATGTGAATGAACATTATTTACAGTACATATAGCATTGCTGCATTAAGATTGACAATCCTCCAATGTGGAATTAAAGAAACTAGTTGAAGGATCATTTGACAGACCATTTGCAGTAATTACAGCATACATTCACATAGCATGACACCAACGTTGGTTTCAAATGCAACAAAAGTACAAGAATTGGAATAAAACCACCCAAATTTCCAACTTCATATATTTGCTGGACACAGAATAGTTGCATAATAACAAATGTAATTAGCTTCAGGAAAAGCAGGTCAGAGGATACAAACCAGAGAAGGCAATTGACTGTGTGCAAATACAGGATTAGAGATGGCCAGTTCACCAAGTGCTGTCAGCATCACAGATAGATTGTTCTGTATACCCTGAACCTTTTCACGTATTGATGCCTCCTCTTTCAGCAATAATTCACGTGCCTCTTCTTTGGCTGTCTTTCCTTTATCTAGAAAAGTAAACAAAATATTGCTAAAATATGCTAAAAATAACATATAATTAATACATAGATTAAGAACCCATAAACCAATATGAAGAATGAGAAACACTTGCCAGCTTTCTTTGCTATCTTCCCAGCATCCTTTTTTCCCACAGCAGCTGGTTCTCTCTTGACAGAATGATTAGAACTCATGTGATCCTGCATCAGACAAGAAAATTTAGATGATTATAGAATTACTTCAAAAACAATTAAAGAAGGAACAAAACAAAAGCAAAAAAATAATAACAATAAAAGAAAATAAATGACTGAGAAATAACAAAAAAGGATCAATAATCACCATATCTTCTTTATCCTCATACATCCGGAAACGGCCCTTTGCTTGTTTTGTGTTCTTAGCAGCAACAGACTCTGCAACATAAACACCTAATTCACTGGAAAGCATTCCTTCAGGTGTATGAAAAATCTGGAAGACATTAGAAAAAAAAAAGTAATCAAGCATCATGACATTTGGTGAGTATAAACACAACCATAGAAACAAAAGAACACATAAATAAGCACACCAAATTTCAGAAGGGAGAACTACATCATTCAACATGAAATTTTTTCACAATCAAATGGCATTACTTTGAGCAAAAGAAAATGGAGAAATCAATGATATCATTGAGAGGAATCACAGGGTTCCCATGAAAGAGGACTCATTCAAATCAAAAAATGAGATAAACTCCTGTTTTCACTTCCATCTCTCAACAATGTCATCCACCAGGGGCAATAAAGAAATAAAAATAGAGAGGAAGAAAACAAAATCAAAACTCACAATCAGAATTAGGGTTATGGCCATCCCTCAATCACACACTAAATAATTTTTGCAACCAATGAATTAAGACATTTTTTATTTAGGAGCCTACAAAATTATATCCTACTCCACAACTGCTCCCGCATCATAAGGAAATAACTCACTCAGAATGTCTTTCAGGGAAAAAAGGCAATCCTCACCCACAAAAAAGTTCAATAATTTTCTAATTCTTACTGCAGATGGTTTATGAGCAACAATAATGAACAATATTCGTCTTAATCAATAAAAATTATGCTGGACTCTTCTTTTGGCTAATCAAGAAACAATTGAGTAAATGGACATAGAAATACCTGAATGTCAGTTTCCGAAAGCATATCATGTGAATGACAATCTTCAAGATTTTTCAAGTGCTGACCATGAGATAAAGAAGGCTTTGGTCAAGGTTAAATGATAGATAAAGTGCCATCATTGGCCACAATTCAAGAAACTTCTGTTTGAAACAGCATAAAAGCAAACCTTTTCAAACTCCATATAAGTATCTCTAGGAGTAATAGACATCAATGTTGTTAAAGAATTTATTGCTGCTTCTTGTTCAAGGACATTCAAACTCATCAACCCCATTGGTCCTAGTAGAGACTGCAATAATAAACAATATCAGCACTGCTTATGTCATACTTGTTGAGATGCAAAGAACAGCTAAACAAAAAACTTACAATAATTGAAGTTGTTTGGTAGTGAATTAGATGAAGAAAAGGAAAAATGTAAAAAGAATTTGGGAAAACTATGAAGTGCTCAATCAAAGAAGAACAATAAGTATTTTTCACAAGATGGACCACCCATGCCATGCTGTGGGATTATAATGTTTTTTTTTTCCTTTTTGGATAAAATTTCATATCAGTTTACTTTAAGTTTCGTATTCCCTTTTTTGTAAATAAATTCCTACACCATAAAAATCATTAAGATTACAAAATTGATTATGAAAATCTAAAATTGTGAAAATGATTACAAATGTTGAAGATAAATAACATTTTTAATCTGAAATATTAGTAAAGAAAGCAAGAGACTGAAAAAAATATTGCCAATAGTTCTCCACATCTTTGCCTTTCTAAGTTCTTTAGCCTCTTTAATCGCTAGCTTTATCTAGCATTCAAGGGAGAGGCTGACTAGCATTCTAGCGAGGAAAGTTTGCTAGTACCGCGCGGTTGTTGGTAGGAAAAGACCAAGCCCGTAACAGTATGATTCTAATTCCACACCACCATTTGTTCTATGCATCAATTTGTATAGAAAAAAGACACAGAACAGGAAGCAATAGAAACAGAAGAGCAAGATCTCCAAAGAAAATATTTGTTCTTGCCAGATATTCCACAATACACATCTCTAACATATCCTTTCATTAACAATAATAATAATAATAATCATCATCATCAATTTTAAGCATCATACTAAAATTTGAGTGTAATCCAGATTTGTCACAGATGCCAGTTATTTAAAATGAAAATAAGGGCAAGTTAAAACATACCTTGCATAAATTCTCAATATCTGCAGATACAATGCTGATGACATCAAACCCAAGTGTCTGCAAACATTTATGGACCCTCTGCAAATGGAAAATGCTTGTCAAAAACTAACCTCAAAATTGACAAAAATAACAATGAGATTTAGAAGTTCCTGATTGCTAGTTATAGATTATAATTCAGTACGCTGCAGCTAAATAATCCCATCTAACATGGAATTTTCATCAGATTTCTTTTCTACTTCTTACTTATCAAATTAAATTTACTATGATTGGTATATAATTGAAATTAAAGGCATAATTAAAACTGAACTTTTGCCCAGCACAAGCACACAAAAAATTCTCCAAAAATTGTACCAGAAGAATTTACAAATTTAAAATTATTGTAATTTGTTAGATACAACATTAACTTCATCAGTTAAAGAAAAACCTTTGTGATGATTGTTAAAACCCCATATATGGTTAGGTTTCACTTATTATTGATAGATCTAATTTTTAAAAACTACCGTAATACTCTATCAAAATTTTGTATTCAAGCACAATATTTAAACCACAAATACATAATTTTGTAACCCTTTTTAGCTAAACTTAATCCAAACAGATCCATAAAGCCAGAGGGCAAAAGGCAGGTAAATATTTCCACATTGATAAAAAACTGAGGATGAAAATTGAACAACCAAAATACAACAGGTTTAGCTTATTACTTCACACTTCGACCTTTATGGGCAAATATAATCTTAGCTATTATTGCTTTTAACAATAATCTTTATGTTACCAATTCAACTAACTTTAAAATCACTTTTATGTTCATAAACTTACAGAGAAATAAGGACATAATAGCCAATGGGCAAGCAAGAGAGAGAATTAGATGGAGAGATCACCTTCCAAACTGCATCTCTTTTTGCAGTGCCAACAAGGCATGGATGATGTGAGCAGAATATGATTTGTCTGGATAATCTTGGAGACGTAGCAAGAGTTGCAGATGACATCACAATTAAAGCTTTCACTAATACCTCAACGGATGGAAGAAAGGGAACTTGAGTGTCCAACGAATTATCTGTATCACTACAGAACCAGGAAATCAGACCCTGCCTACCCAAAGAAAGGAACAAGAATAGAAAAATCCATACAAAATCAAAAGAGAAACAGACCCAGCAAAATCTGAACGACCAACAATCAAAGAAATCTAAAGAGGGTTGATCAAAATGTATCTTCTTCTAGCATGTACTCACTAGAAGTACAAATCATAACTTAGATGACTAGAAAGCAATGTCAATACACCATAATGTCGAATATTAAAGTTAAAGAGATTCATCAACCCATATTTACCTTGTCCTCGAAACAAAAATTCTCTCTCCAACGGTCGGGAGAAAATATGTGAACTCAGTTAAAAGAGCTTCAGATAACTGTGGGACAGAAGTAATTATCCTTCTAACAGCATCATGTGACATTTTCCGAACATCCCAATTTGGATGGCATATTAAATATACTATTAACTGCACCCAAAAGATAATCAGCTACAATATACACTCATTGGAGGAAAAATTAATAAGAAGCTTTCAAGTATTACCTGTAACAGTGATTTGACAGAAAAAGCTTCCAAAACTCTGCATATAACAAAGAAATGAACCATTTAGTTTTCTTGCAGACTGTCGTGACAACAAAATGATGCAAAATAAATGACACCACCTGCGTGAATGTTCCACCAGCAGCACCTCAAGAAGTTCAACACACGCCATGTAATCCTCAGTGAACAACTTCGACAGCTATACAACATATACAATTAATTTAAAATATATAGGCACATAAAGATATTTACTAAAAAGCAAAGAGTAAGTAGTTACCATTGAAATTTGTACAAGTGAAGGTTCACTTTGAGATATTAAAGACCAGATCTTTTCCTTAGCCAGAGTCTCCTCTGAAACAAAAAGGAGGGAAAAAAATCAGCTCAAACATATACAGATGCAGATCAAAAGTGAAAGAAGTATCACCATAATAAGGATGGGCAATTGCTTTAATTCTATCTATATCCCTTTAATCAATGGCATCTAGAACTAAAAGTAAAATAATATTTTACAGAG
Source organism: Balakata baccata (assembly GCA_949630135.1). Lineage (NCBI taxonomy): Eukaryota > Viridiplantae > Streptophyta > Magnoliopsida > Malpighiales > Euphorbiaceae > Balakata > Balakata baccata. The sequence goes on from CATIWF010234058.1 coordinate 33,360, forward strand.
TAACTACAGCAACCTGCTTTAATGTCCGCAGATGCAATTTTTCCAGCTATAAGCAAAGCATATATGCCATCCAGACGCTGAACTGCTTTAGTGAAACCAGTTTTAACAAGTTGAACAAGGGGCCCCAGCAAAGAAGATATCTGTAGGGCACAATTAACCAGTTTCAGTAAAGTGATAAAACGCCATCATAGACTAGTACCAGATTACTCCTAGAGATATCACCAAAATTACCTGTAAACCAGCATCAGCATTTTTGCAGATGACACGTAGACACCGAAGATGTCCCCTTCTAAGGACTTCTTTCTCCTTGAGACCAGAACCAATGAAAGAAACAAGATCTGGCTGAACAGCATCAGCAGTTCGTGCTGCCCAAGAAGCCAGAGCAGACAAAATTGAAAGCTTTACCTCATTTCCTGAAAATAGACAGAAATAAGAACCAAACACAAGTACATCGAAGGGCATGACACAGAGAGATTGAAACATATATTAAACAATAAACATATACAGTCATTCAATGATATCCATAAAGAATGAAAAAGGTCATCTAGAACATTACCCTCATCTTTGTAGCATGATAAAAGGAAGCCACATATTGTACGTGACAGGCTGCTCAAATATTTTCCTTCAGAAGCATATGACAACTCTTGAAGGGCATTAAACATACCAATTCTCTGATAAGGAAATTGAAGTCTTCCTTCCGCGCCTAATCACATAAAAATTTGCAACAGCAGAAGGTCAGTCAAAGGTTTAATATTCATTAATAAGAGCTGAACCACGACAAATAATATCATAGACGCCAAGTGAAACTATGGTGCACACCCATACCTCCAATCACAGATTTAACAGCATTGAACATAGTTTCTACAGCATCAGGGTTGCTCGACTTTTGGCTCAAGTGCCTGACTATAACCAATGCCCCCAGTCTTCTACTTTCATCTGCATGTCGCGCCTGTGACAGTACTACTGAAAGAAGTTCGCTGGCGTACTTGCTTAAATCAAGATCAACTAATTTCAAAAGAATTCCCACTGATTCCAACACAATCTCAGGGTTGCGCTTTAACATTTTCACTGAAGACGGAACCACGACATTTTGAAAATCTTCATGCGACAAATGTAAAAAAAGAGGACGGAAAGATTCGCTGAGCCCTGTTGCAGGCTTTTCTTTGGCATTTAAGACTGACTTAACATATATTTCCAGAAATATTGGCTGCACAAGAGAAAAACAAATTTGATTTCAAGTTTTTCTGCAGAAGGAGCAAAATGTAAGCTATGAAAACATAAAACTACAACTGTCCAGTTATTCCAGTAGTTCCATTATGCAAAAGAAATATCTCGAGGCAAATATGTGAAAATTAAATTTATAACCTTGAATTCTCCAAAAGAAAGTGATGCAACTGAAAATTCCATCAATAGCCACATTAACTCAGGACAATCTTTGTAGGGGATCCTTGCATCCCTTAATTCCTCAATGTACATCTTGTATATTCCTGGTGACTGGTAAAAAGTAACAAACAGTACTATCATCATGAATTAATATTTATCATCAGAGTAAAGTAAAGCAATATCTTTGAAAGCAAACACATGTAAATTGGTCTAGACCTGAGAAAATAAATGAAAAAATAATTGCTTGCAAGCCCTTTGCTCGCGAAAAGATCTCTGAATAACAATGTGAAGAATAGATGACTGTGCTGCAGCAAGTCTGCAAGCCCCATTCTTTGACACTGCAGCAAACTGACTCTTGCTTAACAGAAGACATGACCACTTGAGAAACCTATAGCAGCCTACATGAGAGTGGAATTTTGACTGCTTTTCCATAGCCTGAACAAGAGCAGCTGCAAAACTTTTCATGAATATGCTTTCACCTAAAGCTTTTAAAATTATGTCATCAACGACTTTCCTCGATCTTAGGTCCTCATAAATAGCCCATGTTCTAAAAACAATATCTACCAATAATGACGCAAGCTCAGAAGACATTTCTGCAAATTCAGATGTACAAAATTAGAAAACAAGGCATGTCCATCATGTGATCTCAAAAACAATACGACACACACATATTAAAAGCATGTTTGGGAGATGGGAGAGTTTAAGATAAACCCCTTCAAAAAAAACACAAGAACAATGTGAAAACCCTGCATTATTAGAATAAAGGTTGTGACACATAAAATTCTTATGGATCTATGAGCCAAAATATGTCATCAGTTAATGAGTTTATTGTATTAAAATATTATAGCATTGGCCTTGTCGCAAGTGTTAATGAGGACAGATGGACGAGTCTTGGCCTAACCTACTTTGCTCCACAAGGGTCATTTATTTAGGCTTTTTAATCTACAGATATCCGTCAATATAAAAACTGATAATAGACAGTATTTTGGATTTGTCATCACACTGACAGACCATATGAGATTCATTTCAAACACATGGTAAGGGATATCAGAATCCATTACAAAGAAAGAAGGCAAAGTCATCAGAAGCAATGCATGCAGAATGTCAACAACTATGTTCCATAAAGGCCTAATAACTTCATTAAGGGGGTATTTGGGATTGTTGTTAAGTGTTCCAAAAGCATATTTTGAATTTTTTTAATTTAATTGACTAATTTTTTTTAATTTTCTATAAACTGTTTTTTTTAAACCTGCTTATGGAAAAAAAATATCTATTTATCTACTTCTACCCAAATGCAGTTTTTAAAACTCGAAAAAAGATAACATACAAAAAAAAATTTCCGAAAAGTGTTTTTCTCAAATGTAATACCAAACAGACCCTAACTAAACAAATATATAAAATGTTAACGGGAAGGCTACAAAGATAAGAAAGCAAGAAAAACTATAAAGAGGCACGGGATGATCTCTTCCAATTTCTAAATAACATCTAAAGGTGCATATTTTTACATCCCATTTCAGGATGCAACAGAACCACTTAAAGCAGATTTAATTCAAGAAAATAGTGCTGCTCCATGCTGTTGAACTGTCAAACTGAATGAATGCACTTCCAGGCGTCACCCAGAAAAGTAAAAATAAAATCTAGACTTCTATCAAACTGCATTACATAGTCTTGTCTCCCAGAGATATTAAGTTGCAAATTGTATAGTCTTGTCATCCTTAGATATTAAGTACAAATTGCCCAACTTTAAGGTTCGACACAGTTGAGCTTACCTACTTAAAGATGGGCTCCAGCAAATGCAGGTCATAACTCATAATAATATGGATCCTCGCAAGTAAGCAAAACTACACCACGATGAATATTTAGAAAAAATGTCCACTTTCTCATTCTAACAAATAACTCTAAAGTAGAATGACACTTCTGAGCACATAACAAGCCGTTGACACCAACAGAGATGAAAAGTAAACGAGTTTTGACTGCACATAGACATCAGAAGCAGGCTTCTACAGCAAAATTTCTGATGAACAAGATGGTGCTGATTTATGTTAGGATTAGTGAAACAATGTGTATGCTGCTTTTGGTCAGGTAAACAAGTAGTTCCAATTTGTAAATTCACATCGTTTGCTGCTGATGATGTTAGCTGACCAAATTTGTCTTGGAAAACGTAATAGAGCGAAAAGTAAATGGATAAATTTTGAATTTTTTTTTTTTTTAAAATAAAACTATTTCCTAAAAACATCACTCGATTTAGGATTTCCCCAACTCACAACTATCTTAAAGACCAAAAATAAAACAGAAGTAACTACAAATTTAAACATAGAAACCTAGCATTCACTGATTTCTAGCAAGAACTACTTCTATCAAGTGTACAGGATCAGATACACATGCTGATATGTAAATGTATTATAGATAAATAGATATATAGAACAAAACATAATACAGAAATGGACATATTAACCATCCCCGGAATTCCAAATCAAATTAATTTCTGAAATGCGTTAATATCTCATTCTCGCACAACTTCATCTCTAGTAACAAAACGGTGCATTCATGCATATACCAGTCTGATAAATAAGCATGAGAATAGAAATGCAAGAGTAATGTAACTGAAATTTTAACTTTAATTTCTTAAAGCATGATAAGAAGACCAGTAACCTGAATTGTTGAGAATCGAAGGGATATCATCACGGAATATCCGGAGCCGTTTCTTGGTGGACGGAGTGGTGACGGAGCCGGCGATAGAAGTGAGAGAATCCGCCATTGGGAAACGGGAAGATCCGGAATCAGAATTCGAGGGGAAACTTGAAGGTCCGACGACTGGAGAAAAGGCGACGCATATAAGAAAGGGAGGTTGAAGTCAGTAAAGTTTCAAGTTGATTAGGGTTTTGGAAGTTTACTGAGAAGGCTGAAGAGACAACTAGACAAGGTTAATTGATCAAATGAATATTTCAGATTGATTTTGCTTCTGCTAGCAGTGGGCTTTAGGGTCCGATGGATTTGCCTAAATGTCATACCTGTACATTGGTGGGCTTGGATGTTGCAGGCAGAGAACGAGTTTTCGACGCAAATCTCAATATTATTACGTGTAATTACCAATATAAGCAGCATAAAAGTAGTTCATTTTTTCCATCTCAAAGTTATGAGTGCTTTCGTAGTGCATTCGGTATTAATTACATTTGATGATTTAAAACTGTTGGATCATTAACTTTTAATTTCAATCATTCATTTTCAACGGATGAGATTAAAAGTTTATAATCTAATAGTTTTAAGACACCCGGTGTACCATACACCGAATGCACCTTAGAATTGCTCCAAAGTTATATATGCACAAAAATTAGTCATAAATAATGGTAATGATCGCTCACACATACAAGTTATATGTTTATTATATGTAATTTATATTAGTATTATATGATACAAAATCATGAAGAAATTTAATTTATTTTTATTTTGTAACACCAAATGAACATAATAATGTATTTTAATTATGTATTACCTCTTCAACTTTGGAGAGTGGAGTTGATCTACGAGAGAATCTCCGATCTACCAAATTTATCGGATAGTGTTTTCTTTGTTTAATTTGATACGAACGTATAATGAGAAATTTATAACTTACAAAGAGTCTTTCAGTTAATAAAATAAACTAGATGTGTAATGGTAATTAGTTTTAAAAAAATGTCACTTTTTGTAATTTTTTCAGAGATCCGTTACTCTTTGTGGGCAAATTTTTTTTTTATTTATTTGACAAGTATGGGCAAATTATATTCAATAGATGTTCATGTAACTATATGGACCGTATTTAATATTATTTGCATACAAATTTATTATTATTTGTAATTAAGTTTTCTTTATTTTTTGTGATTTTGAAATTTTTTGTTTAAAATTCTAATAAATATGTGTGCAAATAATAATTAACATATATTATATTATAAATGAATTTGATTGTAAATAATAATGAATTAAACAATAAATATACAATTAAATGTTAATGAAACATTGAGTAATAAATTGATTCAAATAATAATGAATTTACAATTAAATAATAATGAATTTATAATTAAATAATAATGAATACACAGTTAAATGATAATGAATATATAATATATTATAAATAAATCTGATTACAAATAATAATAAATTTATCTACAACTATAATGAAAATGCAATGAAATAATAATGAAATACGCAATCAAATAATAATAAATATATAATATATTATAAATGAACTTAATTAAAAATAATAATGAATATACATATTTATAAAATTGTTACTATATTTTTAAAAAATATAAACTCGTGTCCATATTACTACATAGACTCAGCTTAGATCTTTGATATAACAATCTCTCTTTATGAGCATGGAAACAATTACATTCATTCCTATAAATTTTTATGAATCTATTAGATACATATTCGGTATTGTATTTAGAAAAGGCAATTTTTGAAAAGAAAAATAAAATTGTTTTTTAATTTTTTTAGTTTTGAAATTTATTTAGTAATGAATATAAAATATATTTTAAATAAATCTAATTATAAATAATAATAAATTTATATATTTATAAAATTACTATCCTATTTTTTTAAAAACACGAATCCAAATCTATATTACTAAATGGATTCAGAACCATGATGATATAACAATCCATTTTTGTGGCACGGAAACAATTCCATTCATTCCTATAAATTTTTATGAATCTACTAGATACATATTTGGTATTGTATTAGGAAAAAAACAATTTTTGAAAAAGAAAAAAATTTGTTTTTTTAAGTTTTTAATTTTTAATTTTATTTTTTGAAATAATTAGATAAATATATGCTTTTATGAATATATTTGAAAAAATAATTTATAAAAAATAAAAAAATTGAACTTTCTTTAAATACCCAACAATAATATGAAATACCCTAAAAGTTTAATTTCGAAACATATATAAAGAATATAATAGTGAATTAATTATGAAATTATTTTTACTGTTTAAGTATAGCATACATTTAGTTTATATTATAAAACTTAATTTCACAAGATATATAATTATATAAAAATTTAATATAATGATTGTGCTCATAACTATGTTTGGATCGACTTAATAACCATACAAAAAAAAATTGTACAGATATTTAATAATAATAATAATAATTATTATTATTATTATTATTATTATAATAATAATATGAATGAAGATAGGCTTATGGGAATAAAAAAATATTTTATAAAATTAATATAAATTAAAGTGAATTTTCCCAAAGTTTGGGGACGGCGATCATAGTTTCCGTTTTCGTGCCGTATATACATCATGCTTCATCACCTATATATTAAAAGAATGATTTAAATCATATAATCTGGTCATGAATGGAATCATCAGATAAGTATCTTCGGTGGACAATTGTAAACATTTTTGTAATTCCCGTTAATTTAAATTTCAAATCAGTATGCATTTCGAGACCGAAAGCACTCATTCCAATTGAAGTTTAAATTTAGATAAAAGTAAAATGTAAAATAAAATTAGAAATTATGTAAAAATGAACCGAACTATGATATAATTAAAATATAATTAGAATTAATTAAAAAAGTTAATTGAAGTCAAAATAAATAAAAATAATATATATAAATAAAAATAATAAATATAAAATAATAACAATAATAATAATAATGAGAAAGAAAAATAATAATAACGAAAAGTAAAGAAAAATAAATAAATAATAATAATGAAAAGAAAAAAAGATGGCCAGCCCACAATTCCATTCAGCCAAGATTTTTTACTAAGCCCAAATTTTACCATTAAACCCACTATTAGCAGTTTTAGCTGCTCCTTCTCTCTAGATAATTCCACCACCTTCACCAAATTTCTCTCCATCCTCCATATCCTTTTTTATTTTCCTTTCCTCCACCAATATCACAACCATAAAAATGGTAATCAGAGATTAAAAAAAAAAAGATGAAATCTCCAAATTTTGGCAAAATGGATTAATTAGGTAAGTTTTGTTTTTATTTCCTTCATGCTCTTTTAATTAATTTCTTGATTTTAGGATGAAATTTCACTTTTCTTGCTTAGATATGTAAACTTTGATTAATAGGAAATAATCCAAATTTGTGGAAGTTGGTTGAAATCAAATGGAATTAACTAGATTGAGTGATAGGAAATTGAGATAATTGAAAGTGCTTTTGCATATAATAGAATGAGAGAAAAAAATGCAGTTGATTAAGAATAATTAATTAAAATTTCTATTAAAATTAGTTGATTATATAATTTAAGTGGAAAGAAAAAAATAAATAATAAATAATAAGTAAATAAATTAGTTACAATAAATTTTAGTGGAGATAGTGTTTTATTAACTATATTATTTAATGATTTAAAAATAAAATAACAAAAATGATATAAATACATCTAAGTATGAGGAGGTTGGAAAAACAAGCTCACAGATAAGCTATTATAGGAGAAATGAGGGAGCTGCAGTATTAAAAGGCATGTGCATACTTCTTGTCAATTTATTTTATTTTAATTCTTAATTAATTTGTTGCATTGAAATATTTACATGAAAAAAAAATTTGATTATTAATCAAATGATTTAAGATCTTATTTGATTTAAAATATAGTACAAATTGTGTTTCTATTGAGAATTGAACGCGATAAATGTTATTGAAAAATAGAATTTTAGTAATAATGTGATAAAATGGAATTCGTGGATAATATGAATAAAAATAAATAGAAGTGGCAAATTAAATTAATAAGAAGCTAACCTGATATAGAACTAGTGGGTTAGACATATTGACATAACAATTTGGGAATAATTGTGAAATACGAAGAACGTCATAACACTGATTTTTTTTATAGGCGCGAACGCACCATATTATCTATATAATAAATGCATAGCGTTGATATAATATTATTATGTAGGCACCAAATTATTTACTCTTAATGTCTTTCTAGTTCTGGTTTAAGATATTATAGGCAATACATGAATTAAAAATTAATTTAAGATAACCTAGAATAATTATTTATTATATAAACTATAATTATTTTTTCAAATACAAATTTTATATAGAATTAGTCACTTGTTCAAAAAATTTCATGTGATTGTTTAGCCCTGATTTATTAGTTAATAAAATTTATTTTATGCATTTTATTATTTAAATTATACTACTAAAAATATGCACCACTAAGCAATATAATTAGAGCGTGAGTTTTATTTTTC